>JAYMFT010266786.1:0-24271 GCA_038088735.1 Panulirus argus
TATATATATATATATATATATATATATATATATATATATATATATATATATATTTATATATATATAGCGAGATATCATCTCAAACTCTTTCCTTACGATAATCTGAGACTGAGACCAGCGAGTGACGAGATGGATTCCAACAAAATCAAATGAAATTCTGTCGCAAAACAGTCGTATTTATATAAGCCCCGAGTTCCATATATACAACAGAAAAAAAAAATATATGGTCTCCAGCTATAAATAAACTCCTCTCCTGAAACCAATTTCGACATGGGTTTTCAATTCATTTCACAGCGAACAGTTAGTGTGTGAATAGACGTAAAAAGATATAATACCTGCCGTGGCAGTAACGCCAGCCTCCCGATCAGGGACAATTTATTCACTCGCGTCTCTCGGTATTTGTCTTTGTCGCTTATTGCCCTGGGTCAGGCGTTCTGGAAGGCATCCTTTTCCTCCTGGATTCCACTTGTCTTTGTTTACTCTCACTGGTCTGTATAACCCTTTTGAAATCTTTGAATGCCCTCGTCTCCTCTTCCACCTGTTTGTGTCTGATACTCGATCTATGAGCTTAAAAAGATTCCTTTATTCTTCTAGAGCATCCGTGCACTCCAACCTCTTTACGCTACTCTGCTGTTTCAAGTTGCTGCTCCCGGGAACTCTGAACACCTCACTCGCGAAGGTAATGACCTACAGCGGACCCATAATCTCTTACGAAAGGGGACGGTCTAGGCGAAGGTCCGCTTCTGATCTGCAGCCTCTCGGATCGACTCGGAATGTTTGGAGCGCGCGCGCTTTGGGCAATCCTTCCGTCCCACTGAAGTCAAAGGCGGAAAAGTCCCCAGGGGTATAATCCACGACGCGCTCTCTTAATACCACTGGAGATTGAATGTACCTTTTGGCAGTGCAGACAGATGCAATCAGGGTCCATGGGTACTGACAAGACCTAGATAACTAACTAACTTAGTTAAGTTTAGAACAGATATAACAGAACTCAGGCAGACTGTTATAGCACTTGCCATCGAGCGTTCTGAGAACTTTAAATACACACGTGCTTGAATAAACGTCAAGATTGTATTTCGAAGAAGAGAAGCATGTACTTTCCCTAATCTACCTTCCATATGGAGAGAAAATCTCTCCGAGCATTCCAAAGTATTATTCTGTCTATTTAGTATACTGATGGAGACAAAATGAAATAAATAAAGCTATTTGGGAAATGCTTACAGCAAGGATGGTAGTATAAGGAAGCGAGAGATGTCAGGGCAATGAGAGGGTGGCAAATTATGCACATCTCTAAGGAGCTTAATCTCAGAGAAAATATTACCTGGTATTTTAGGAGGACGTGGTTAAGTGGACTTTCGTATATGCTAATGAAGTAAGGGAAAATCACAGTAGAGTGAGTGATAAAGTAGAAGTATTTAAGATAGATATCCTGATTAATGGTCGTGGGAGTGCTATGAAATGGGTAGAATAGAGGGAGATACTTCAATGTTGGGGTGATGAGCTTGTGACAAAGTGAGTGTGGTATGAGCATTAGCATATAGTTTATGTCAAGTAAACTACCCAAACCAAAAGAACGAATTTGGCTGTAAAAGGAAAGGAAAGGAACAGAATATAAATGATGATACCGAAATAGAAATAAGCTCAGGCGAGAAGGAATTAAGAAAATTGAGGCTTATGGAAGCAAACCATACGTGAACGAGAGAGAGAGAGAGAGAGAGGAGGGGATAAGTCCGATCAAATCAAAGTGTAGCGAGCTCAAGAGACATCCATCCACTGCCAACACTTACTGTCCGCCTGCGCTGCCCTGTCCCTCACATCTTGCTGGAGGAGCGCCAGCTTCTCCTGAAGCTCCTCCGAGTTCGTCAGCGCCTCCTGAGCACCCTTGAGCGTTTCCAGGGTCTGTGTCAGTTTGGACACCTCCTCCTGCTTCTCCGCCAGAGAGATGGTCAGTTGGTCCACCTGCTGCTGGTAACGCTCTTCCTGGGCCGCAAGCTCCTTTCTGGAGGGAGAGAAAGAAAAAAGAATTTAAACGTTCTTTCCCTCAATTTTCTTTTGCATATATATACCCCTGTCTTTTCCTTCCAAGTTCGGAAACACAAGTGCGCATATTACGAGGTGCTAATGGTGTGAAAAATGGCTAAGCAAGAGGGCCTACACGCCTCAGTCTTCCTACAAGCGATTTCGCTCTTCTTTTCTGCATCACGTAATACATTCGTTGCATGCAGAGCAGAAACACTTGAAGGTATCTCGTAATCTTCAGTGTAAAATCATATAGACTTAAAAAAAAACATTGTGAATAAGGTTATTCATATTCATGAATATCTAATGCCAAAAGATTAACTCTGTATGATCTTGTCTATACTGGTCCGACACAAGGACATTCACATACAGATCACACCTCTGTATATGCCTCCAGTGAGTTCATATTCTGCTCTATGACATCACAAATCAACACACTGACATTGTATGAATAACTGGAACCTGTATTTGTGGTATTTCCTCCCTAACCCACCTCTCTCCCTGAATCTCATTCCTCTTTACCATTCTCCTATACCTTACCATCTCCTCGTGTTTTTTCCCCCCCTACATTTTAAGTGATATTTTCACAACAACCATTGCATAATTTTGTTCTCGTTGGATGAGTGATTAAAAGTTGTGATGATATTTTAATCAACAGTGCGTTCTGTGTTGTAACTATGAACAAGCGAAGTCGATTTCATCACAAACTGATATCAAATCCAAGCACTAACACCAGTTGCTTTGCGTATGTCATCCTGCAATACTCTAACGCTACATATTATATTTCTCAATTCAAGAAAAAAAAAAATCGCGAAGAATGAGCCCTAACTAAAGTCATGTTTCTGTGGGTCAGCACAGCACAGCGAGTTGTTACCTAAGGGAGACGACCGCTAAGAACAGGCAGCGGGAGCGCAAGGTGAAATAGCCGCTAGGCTCCTGAAATGAAAAGGTATTGTCACCGTCAGGAGGGCGCTCTCCTCCGCCTGCAAGGTCCAGGAACTCCCCATGCTAGCTAGAGCTACAAAACCTAGTTCCTCCAGCAAGTAGTAATGTTTGGCTTGCAATAATCAAACTCCCTTAAAACAAGATTTAAAAAAGACGAAATGACGTGGAATATGTCTTGGTTTGGGGGTCTATTCGAGAGGTCTTTCACATAAGCGCAGTGGTACCTTCCACGAGTCACTGCGCTCACTGCCTGTACTGTTCATACATATCATACATAACATACGCTCACAGGCTCAAGACACGTAAAATATACATCTATCGGTATGAAAGTAAATCTACAAGAAATATAAACTTACCCCATCACCGATCCTAAAACATGTAAAGTACCTGTCAAGTTACACAACGAGCATATACATCACAGTAAATATGTTATAATCTAAAGATCATGCATGCAGTCGTATCTTATTTCCTGCCATGAGCTTACCATGACTGCATATTACGTAAACATGGCGTCGAGCACTTAGGAAGTGACAGACAAGTCCATTGGAAAGGTAGCGTATATACCAGGCAACCCCTCTGTTTCCACTAGCAAACAAAAGCGCCCTTGATGTTGTATAACATCGCATGTCTCGTTACCGAGTCTGAAATATTAACCAGAAGAGCGTACCCCCTTAAGATTTAGTCACTGCGCTGAGAGAGCAGGAGGATCTTACCTTGCTTGATCCTTGGTATCCTGCAGGATTCGAGCAGCCTCACCGTCCTCATCTGTCTGGCAGTGTTGTGAGGCGGTAGGGACCTCAAGTGTCTGTTGGTATACGGATATTCTGAGAGTCTTTTCTTCCTCATCTGTCTGGCAGTGTTGCGAGGTGGTATGGACCACAGGAGTCTGTTGATGTACGGATCTTGTGAGATTCTTGAATTCCTCCTTGTCTGTCTGGCAGTGCTGTGAGGTGGTCGGGACCTCAAGCGTCTGTTGGTGTACGGATATTCTGAGAGTCTTTTCTTCTTCCTTGTCTGTCTGGCAGTGCTGTGAGGTGGTCGGGACCTCAAGTGTCTGCTGCTGAACGGATATTCGAAGAATCTTGCTTTCTTCGAGCTCGTCTGTCTGGCAGTGCTGTGAGGAGGTATGGACCACGGAAGTCTGTTGGTGAACAGATCTTCTTTGAATCTTGCTTTCTTCGCACTCGTCTGTCTGGCAGTGCTGTGACGCGGTGAGGACCACAGGTGTCTGTTGTTGTACGGATATTCTGAGAGTCTTGTGCTCTTGATTTAGACGGCTTTTATCGCCGTTCTCAACGACGGCGGCGGCGGCGTCTTCGCTGGAAAGGTTGCGCTGCTCTAACCCGACGGGACAGTCGGTCTGACCTCTAAAGGCTTCAACCGTGCCGCAGGAGTTATTGGATCCGTTACTACCAATATCGCTTTTGCAATGAGACTCATTCGTTTCCCCGTTCTTTATTTGACTGTTCTCACTTTCAGGGAGCGTGAATTCCCGGGGATCCCTTCTGGCATTTCCCTCCTCCTCTTTGCCCCTACCAATAACACTGTTGGTGACGGCCACTTCCCTCGCATCTGATCGCGATCTCGCGACGAGTCTGACACCGTCCCCTCTCTCCGCCCGTAAACTTCCAGAGCTCCTTCGGTTGGACGACAAAGACCTCCTTCTTCTTGGAGGCTTACGAGCGTTTCCAGCGTCCCTGTCCAGTGCCGGTCTGCTAAGCTCACTGGCGTTCGCTTCTTCCGAGTGCCGAAAGGTGTCCGAGGCTCTGGATGATGACTGGGCTCGACGTCTCGATTCATATTCTCCGTCTGTTGATGTCTCCAAGTCGTCTTTTACGCGAAAGTTCCCAGATAACGTCTCCGCCGTCGATCTCCGCTCGGTTCCCCGTGTTTTGGATCTGTGGCGAGGCGGAGCGGTTACCCTGGACTGTTTCAGGGGAATGGGCGCGTTATTTCTCTCGCCGTTTCCAGGAACGTCCATTCCTGGAGCTGCCCTCCCCTGGACATCTACTGCTCCCCTCCCTGTGCTTAGAGATCTAGTCCTGTGACAGGCCAACGAGCTTCTAAAATTGCTATCGTTTCTGGTAGCATTTCTCTGGCCGGGTTCCTCGACATCCTCGGTGACTTTTGTCCTACCGGGGTTCTTCGAAACTCTGGATCGACTTCGAGTGCCCTTGCGCCAGGGGACAATTACTTCGTCGTTGCTTTCTTTGTCATCATCGTTCTCGAGGGCAAAACTCGATGTCTCCTCAGAAGCCTGGTCCGCTCCGCGAGTCCTGTGTCTCTGAGAGGAGGAAGAGGAGGACGACCGACGGCATACTTTTGCACGCACTTTTTCCTTCGCTTCAGAATTCGCCTCGGCTCCCTCGGATGCCAATCGTCTCCTCGTCAGCAGTTCGGAGTTCCTCTCTCTCCCCATCTCTCTGGATGTTGACACTGACCTCGGCCTTTCCTTGCGGCGCTCCCTTTCTTTATCGGCGCTTCCATTCCCTTCCCTGCCAAGAAGAATCTCGGCCGAGACTCTCTTTTCTGCGTCTTTACCGTTTGGCAGTGGGCTATAACGTAGAGGGATTCGTAACACGACATGAGTGGGAGTACCAGATGTCTCCCCGTCTTCGCTAGACACTGTTGAGAACTGACTGTGGTTTGAATCTATCGTGTTCTTCCTGAGAACGTCATTCGCTTCCTTGCCACTGTCCCTATCTCTGCCAACATCAATTTTTCTCATCCCAGCTTCCTTGGCCATTGCCTGGGGTGGACTAATTGGCTCTTTCGCTAATGGCGAACCTGCGACACTCTTACCACTGTCCCTTCCACACACCGTTTTTTGGACAGACGAGACACAGCTCTTTGCGGCCGGCTGTGAGATTGCATCATGGCCTCCACTTTCTGATGCCCTGGACTGAACTCTATTCATCCTTCCTGTAGAAATTTCCTCACCGGCAACCACTGTGTTCTCCATCATTTGTAATCGTTGATCACTTCGCACTTCCTCCTTCTTTTCGTGATGTGAAATACCATTTTCCTCTGGGTTTTCCATAACACACGCTTCATTATGCTCTCTGGATGCACTCGGAGGACCGTCTTGGCGTGGAGGTGCACCAGAGGTTTCACTGATTCCCACGACCTTGGGATTAGCTCTGGGTTCAGTCTTCTGCTGTAAGGTGTGTGTGGGCTTTTCCTCGTTCACCGGCGTCAGCGAAGGGGACCTTTTATGAGAGATGCCCCCGTCTGATGGCGCGTCTGGGGCCGAGAGACGTGCAGATGGCGTAGTCAGCCCAACGTTTATGGACGCCTTAATCTCAGTTGTTTTCTGAAGTGTGTCTGAAGCTTTTGACCCTAGAATCACCTTCACCTTGCAGTTTTTCTCCAAAGTGTCGTTTGCGGAAGTCTGCCCATCGCTGTCGTTTTCTGGTATAGATTCCAGGGAATGCATAGATGCTACGGAATGCCGAGATTTGCCAGCTGTTGGAGAGACACTTCTAGGGGTTAGCTTGCTCACGGGTTCTGCTTTCACTTCACAAGGCAAACTGCTTTTCGGTGGTGGCGACGGAGAACTCAACTTTGGCTTTACAGTTGGTACAGCTGCTGGGGTTGTGCTTACTACCGGCACCGGCTGGGTCACTGCTGTTTCTGGGACTGACGAGTGAGGAAAGACTCCAGGAGTAGCTGTCACACTAGGCTGTTGCTGTTGTGTTGACGGAACACTCGACTCGCTGGGATCGCCTAAACGTCTGGTGGGGTTGGGAGAAGATGGGGGAGTTTTGAGCCTCTCGCCATCAATGTTGGGGATGACAACGTCTGTTGTTGTTGACGGTGAGGGTGAGGGACATGGGTTGACAGGTGAGGGACATGTGTTGACCGGCGAACGAGAGCCTGCCCGACGAGAAACGACGGTCGGGTTGGTTTTGATGTTCGTTCTCACCGTCTTGCGACCAGTTGTTGGAGACGACGTCAGCTTGCCGCCAGTCCCCATGCGAGGACCGGGAGGCGTGCGTCGCCCAGACGGAGAAATGGGTCTGGCGGTTAAACTGGAAAGACTGGACGTGGAGCTGGAAGGCGTAGAGAGCATCGAGGCCTGGCCATCGGGTGAGGTAGGTCGTGAAGACGGACCCGTAATGACTGGATAGGGAGGGACGGCCTGGGCATACGGCAGACCCGGCGACGAAGGAGGCGTCACAACCCCAGGAGAAGGGGTGTGACGGCTCTCATCTCTCTCGTCTTCTGCAGACAGTACGTTCGTGAATCCCGTGACAGTGTTTGGTAAGGAGGCCAGGGGTCCTCGGGGAGCCACTACTCTGGGATTGAGGGGCGGCTTCATCGCCAGCGGCGCGGCATTCCCCGGCAATCGGATACTCTCCGTCCCTAGCAGTCGAGTCCTGTTCGTCAATTTGTCCCCTCCGCCATCAAGGGGCAACTGCGAACACCCGACAGCCCCGGTAATCACGGAGGTGCACTGCTTCGTGGCTGCGGACACCAGGCAACCGATGCTGTTTTGGCCATGTCTTTTGTGATCGTAGCCTGGCTTTAGCTGCGAGCCTCTGTCGCCGGGCGAGGATGATGCGGTCTTAGGGGGAGGAGGACGTTTCTCACCATTGGCACACCCGTCATGAGACTGCTCGGCGGGCGAGGCGGGAGAAGAGGGGCGGCGCGCATCCTCGCTGCCGCTGTTGCTGCTGTGTGTATTATCCTCTCCCTCAGTGCCATTGCCGCGGTGTGGGGAGTCTTCGTCTTCCGGCCAACCTTCGAGGGCTACCGCCTCGAGAGTCCTCCTCTTCTTGGCCGCTACGGACGGTTCCTCATTCGCCTCCTTGATCTGCTCGATGGACCTGCTCTTTCTGAAGATCGACTTCGAGGTTCTGTCTTCCTTACCCTTGCGTACGGCGACCTTCGCGTCTTTCTCCTCTTTATTCGTCCGGTCTTTCTTCTTGGGGTTGTCGCCAGCTTTATCCTTCGTAACGGGTTTGTCTTTGCTTTTGTTCTTGAAGAAGCCGAACATAATGTGCGCACGCTGCCGTGACCCCGGCTTCCCACCTCTGCGAAGGCCAGGACCCACAACGGTCCTGCGGGGTTTGTCCAGGCCTTTGCTAAATCACCTGTGGGGAAACCACCGTTAATCACTCTAGCGTACGTCGTAATCGAGCTTTCCCTCATGATTCGTCGGCTTAACTACCGTGACGGAGGCTACGCTTTCTGAGCCATAAGCCATCAACGCATTCGTCTCAAACAATACTCGCTGCCGGCTACGACCAGAAACGCACTAATTGACCGAGAGGTGTTATGCGTTCGCGACGCAAGAAGGTAAACAGATGGACACTAACTGGGATCTCCATAGTGACCCCTCACTATTGAGACACCGAAAGCACTCGAAGGCTACGATACACAGGAAGACTTGACTTCATATAACAAACCGATATCATAAAACTTTCCTCGGGTGATATAAATTCACGTTAAGCGTTACAAATGACGCCGTTTGATTTTCAGGTCATATAAACTTGCCATGCGTTACAAATGCCGTGGCCTAATACCACCAAACGTCGTACTGTACAAGTAACAACTTTACATTTTGAAACACAATGATTTCACACATTACACAGCGCGCTCACGCACATCCCATGACGAAACTCGATGTTCCCCATCTAGCATTAAGCGCTAACGTCACCAAAATAAAATAAAACGCTCAAGTCACACAACCAAAAGACATATTTTTTTACGAAATTACGTATCGCACCGCAACAAAAAACACTGCACCACCATCATCTCTTCCCCACTGGGACCAAGTCGAAAATACACCACATTTACATCACCACTATTATGTGACAATTACAGTACCACTGTATCACCATTACTAAACTTTGGTATCACTAAAATCCGTGTGTGTGTGTGTGTGTGTGTGTGATATCTGACGGAAAGTAATCACACAGTCTACCTGAAAAAGGTGAAACAGGCAACAATTGATAACATAACTCTCAACGCTCAATTACCAACGCTGTCACTTCCCCCCTACTTGTCGAAACGCCACCAACCGTATTTCACTTCAACCCACTGTAAAGTGAGGGGGGGCGGGCATGAAGTGGGCAAACATGGGCAGTGGGGCCAAAGGAGGGGGGGGGGGAAATGAGAGAGAGAGAGAGAGAGAGAGAGAGAGAGAGAGAGAGAGAGGCAGGAAGGGCAACACCTGGATGAGGCAGAACGGCACCTATACAGGAAATTGTTTATTTACTTCGACGCTGAGTATGGGGCGGGCTATCCTGGCACTCCCGGCGCCTCATGGCTCAACGCAAATTGATAAATAACACCTGTTGTGGATGGCTATATATATATATATATTCTGTGGGGCTGGAGGGAGGAGCAGATGGGATTTAGGCAAAAGAAGGGAGACATGGAGGGAGGGAGGAGGAGGAGGAGGAGGAGGTATACGGGACGCACCGCCTGCACAAAGTTCCATCAAATATTTAAAATGAAACCGGAAGAATGGCCAGGCAGTCAAGGTTAGGATAATATACGTCTTAGGGAAGGCCAAAGAGACTTGACATACGGCTCGACAGTTATAAATGGAAAGCCTAGAGTGGTCTGGCCGGCGACGGAGTAGGCCGGGGACCGAGGAAAGAAGAGGGAGACAAGAGGAAAGGGGAAAAAAAGAAAAAAGGAAGTCGACTAACACGGAAGCGAGGAATGGAGGGAGGAAGAGAAACAGAGAAGGTTTGGCACTAGGGGGGTCGTCGCAGCAGCTCTTGTAAAGGCTAACATAGGCGATCTTTACAACACTTAAGCCTTAAGCAATGAGACGTTTACCCTTGCTAAAAAAGAAAATCTATCCCAACTCGGGGAACTAATTTTTGCACGTACTGAAGTTCTGATTTGTCTCTTATTCTAACATCTGTTCCCACTGGCACTCAGCGGGCCCTAAACACGTATCCTTCTCCATAAGATGAACAATCATCAACACCAAACAGGAACTTCAACTTAGGTCAACTGCCAGCCACAATGACTGAAACCACACAGCCACACTAACTGCAGCTTGAGTCTCGCTCAGTCCAATGTGAAAAAGTAAACAGGACTTCTAAATTAGCTAGAGCGCATGATAATTATTCACTTTGGAGTATTAGGTGAGGCAAACCTCTTTATTCACCTTCAATCCTCGCTTCGTTGCCCTGCTCTTAATTCCGGAGTAACTCAGGCTAGGAAAAGGGGTCTTGCGGATCGTTAGTAGAGGTGGGTGGCAGATGAGGGCAGGGATAGGTTAAGACGGGTGACAGTGAGTGGTGTTAGACTAAGCTGGCTTGAGCTATGGAGGATTGAGTATTTAAGTCTAGTTGGACTGGAGTGGACAGCAATTAATCATGGTAGGTTGGTGCAGGTGACAGCAGGATGTGGAAGACTGGAAAGAGTTGTGGCGGATGGTGGCAGACCGTTGTGGGTATCGGAAGGTGGTGATCATCTGGGATACAAGGTGATACAGGTTATGTGATAGATGGTGGCAGCCACTGGGGGGTAGCAGTGAAGGATGAAAACCTTCAGTTGCTAGGGGCAGACTTGAGGCAAACAGAGATTCGCGGCAGTAGGTATGGGTAAGTAGGTTGCGGTGGTTTTCAAAGGTGTGGCGGGTACAGTTAGAGATGAGAAGCGGTTGTTAGTGCGGTGGAAGGAAGGTTTATGTGACTTAGAAATGGCTGGGGTAAGATTGGATGGTGTGAACGATTGTAAACACAAACAGGAGTTCAAAAGAGGGAGGTACATTTAGGCAGTAGTGGGCTAAGGCCGGTGCTGACAAAGTCTTCCTGGGCCAGTTTTTGGCGTACGTGAACGATGAGCGTAAACACCTTCCTTACGTACACATTTGGGATGGGAGAAGAAAAAAAAAATCCTTCTGGAAGATATGAATAAGATTTACTAACGTCTTTTCGTCAACAACTTCCCTCGGTACACATTTGGGGCGAAAGAAAAAATAATCTCCTATGAAGAAAATAAGATTTACTGGCGTCATTTCAGGCAGGGAAACCCATGAATATATAATATAATATAATACAATATAATATATAATATATAACAATACAATATGATAAAAAAAAAAGACTCGGACCGATCTATCAGCCTAGGTGTAATCAAATTCCCTCAGGGGCAGTTGCGACATCGAGTCTTATTCCGCCTTGGTGCTAGGACCAGAGTTGCATGACGGCACCGGCAACACTCTTCCCCCCCCCCCCCGGGCCCCCCCACCCATTGCATAACCCGGAGTTACCTCATCATCCGCCACCGTCCTGGTGTGAGGCAGAGAGCGACAAGGTGTTTCTCGAGTCCTTACTTGTTCGCCTCCCTACCTAACCCAGTGTAGTCAGTCATTTCGTTGGTAATACTCGCCAGGAAGTTACGTTATTGCTCTTGTGTATTTCTCTCAAGATGCGAGAAGCTCCCCAAAAATCCAGTGTTTACGAATGTAAAAATTACAGATCACCGTAAGGCAAGGAATAATGAAATAATGTCAGTCATGATTCGAGTTCCTGGTTCATGTTCCATTAACCTCAAAAGATTTTTGCGACAACTTCAAGGGACAGGTGAAGTTGTGTCGGTAAAATAAGACTTGAGCTCAAAGCCAAACATCAAAGATATTTCAAGATGTAGCTCGAATTCCAGAAACACATGGCCTCGCACAACTACATATACTCACGTGTACTCACACACACACACACACACACACACACACACGTAAAAGAGACAGGGCCCCATGAGCGTAAAACTCCCCCTTACCATCCAGCACACAGAGATGATTACATAAAGGTAATCATACACACGAGAGATGGAGTCCCATTAGTTTAAAATTCCCTTCCCGTAATTGCATAAATATGCAACAAAGAGTCAGTTACGATGACTCCGTACTCATTCAATAAACTGCAGAAAGCAGCAGGTGTAAGCACACGTCTTGAAAGCAAATTCTGAGCAAATGCTTTTTCACTCTCTGATCGAATGACGGGAAGCTCATGGGGTACTGGCTATTACAATGACAACCAACGTTCGTTTTCGTAAGAGACAGTCGCCTGTGTTATAGCAAGACTGTTCTGGGAGTAACACTCGTTCGAGACAAACTGGGACGGATGTAGTTCAAAGCCATACTAACTCTCTCACTTGCCTTTGTTTTGTACTAAACGTTAAGAGGTAATGGAAAAGCATAAGCTAGAAGTCTTATGAAAGTACACAAGGTAGCATAGCAGTGGTTAAGTATATGTGCTTTTATTTGCATCCGTTCGCTGGAGTGTGAGCACAGGCGGTTTTAGATCTACAAAAATGCGTCGAGTGAAAAACTGGTTCTGAGGAGAGATCTTGTCCTACATTACTGTGTAAGAGTAGCGAGAGATAATGAAGGAAATCAAGCATTACGTGAATCAAAACAGCTAGTGAATATACTACGTAAAAAGAACACGAGAACAGTAATAAAATCTGCCAACCAATTCACTGCTTCGAAGCCAAGGTTCGAACCCCGCCCTCACGAATGTTCTTCTTATGCAGTATATCCAATAATTGTTTTAATTTACTTCCTAATTTCTTCTCATATTTGTTAATATTCTAACTGTTATAGGACAAAGATATCTCTTACCAGAACACATCTCAGAATCTCACAGTCCACCTCTCCTGTGACACTGTGACACCCTAACACAGTTTCCCCAACCTGTATACCTACTTAATCTATTTTCTTTACGTTGAATTGATAAACAAAGGAGTGGGTCCTTTTACAAAGTATTTAAAGAGTTCCTCAGAGTATTTTAATGGTTTTTAAATAGTTGTGTAGCAAACGAATCCCTGAGTGTATTTCAATGGGTCTCACAGTACACTATCTAACGAGTTACAAAACATTGTACTAACCAAATACAATAATAATGTACTGAAGTATTTCCAGGACAATGTATTGAATGGGTCTGACAATAGCACACTGAAATAACGTATTCAAGAAAGGCGGGCGCGACAAGGTATGACACCAGGCTCTCCCCAGTTTACACTAACGATCGTACCAAGCCGAAGATTCTATTTTTTCTTCTTTTCTCTCTCTCTCTCACACACGCTTTATGGCCTTCCTTTAAAGTGTCGTAAACCACTTGCCAACAGGAATGACCACAACCCCGAGGCTATTTTCCCCCTGGTCTCTGTACCCTAACGGGTATGCCCGAGAGAGAGAGAGAGACACGGAGTACGGGTGCTTGGGGTACAGCAGCAGAGAAGACGGGGGTCGAGTGACAAGACACAGAGTTGATTAGTGTGGGGAAAGTGGGTTCTTGACTTATGTTAAGAACATTAAGGGAATGAGGTGCCATGGAACGTGTGTGCGTTTACACATATACACAGATGCACAGAAACACAGAAGTAGGTGTATAAAAGTTGGTCTAGGAGTGTAAAGATACTTGCGTGTGTGTTGAGGATGGTCAGGCTATGTGCTGTCAGACAGACGTCTGTGCTTGGACAAAGACGAGGACATTGTGCGAGAACGAGACGTGGATGCAATGACTCAGAGGTGCGTCTACTGGATAAAGTCGATGGTTTGTTAGGACAGAAAGACGTGTTTTGATGAAGACACAGACGTGGCAGTGTTTCGTCAAACAGATTTTTGTGTATTGAGACAAACAAATATGGGTGTGTGAAGAAAGACGAAGAGAGGCGTGTGGAAGAAGATAAGCTTGGATGTGTCGAGCCAAAGATATGCAAGCATGCAGACAAAGACATACATGAATGTGTGGAGACAAAGTGGGGTGTACGTAGAGAAAGATATGGGTATATGTGGAAACAGAAGACGTTGATGTGGGGTAACAGAGACTTGTAAATGTGTGGAGACAGAAGGACATGGAGAATGATATTGGTTGGTGTGTGAAGTGTGAAAAAAAGACAGATAGGTTATGTGGACAAAGACAGAGAGACAGGTTATGTGGACAAAGACAGGCATATAAGTGTTTCGAGACAAAGACTTGAGGCTGACGGACGCCGGATGACAAAGAAGACAAAGAGTATCTCTCTTGTCACTCACTTCTCCTTTAAGTATCCTGCCAATCATAATCTTCAACTACCAGGTCTCTTAGTCCGAACACGTATTCCTTCCAGGAGTAACAAGCGAGCCTGGAAAAGAAACTATAATGCCACCAGAGGTCCTCATGTTGCAACTCTATCTCACACTGAAAAGCAGAGGACAGAAGCGAGCCTCGTGTCCACTTGCTATTCATACCTCCCTCAAACCATAACCTACCTAATACATCTTGCTTGGGGTCATTAACGACCCCCCACTCTCCTACCACACACACAAACACACACACACAACCACTGGAGAAGTGGCTGTACATCACTGATTAAATCCCCTGATGAAATACGAGGGACCCGAAATGTTGTGGAAGACTGGAAAATCTACTGCAGCGCTATTGCATAAAGATAAATCACCCCACGACTAGCTATCCATTAAATCTCTAATGTATCCACCTTAACCGAACCATAAATAGTTATTAGAGTAATTGCCTCACGCAGCTGCCTAAATGTAATTAAAAAGCCGACACCTCGCGATTCAATTATGCAGCACGAATCTTAAACCGACGACGCTGTGGCAAAGCCTTGCCGGTGTGAGTCATAACACACGCTGCCCTGCTCAACTTTCCTGCCATTATTATATTCAAGAGTGTGTGTGTGTGTGTGTGTGTGTGTGTGTATGTGTGTGCGTGTGTGTGTGTGTGTGTGTGTATGTGTGTGTGTTTGTGTGTTTGTGTGTGTGTGTGTAGAGGCTCCAGCACCAAGTGTCAGACAATAATAACCGTGAGCAGTGCGGTTCGCAAGACGGTGGGAGGACCCACCGTTGCAGAAACTGATTGCAGCAGGCCAGGCTTTGTGTTGCGATACAAATTGTTTTACTCTCATGAATGCTCGACGGAATGTTTGTTGTTCCTGCGTACAAACAGCACAAACAGTAGGACTTCAGATTATCCCAGGAGGCAACACACCAGCAGCACACTGGCAATGCATTAAACATTTCCTTTGTCGATACCTCACAGGCTCACGATTCCTACATGCTCAAGTTAACCTGGGGATGTGTACATTTGCCATTTCTGTCTGTACAGTTTCTTAAATCTAAGTCGGTCCCTTCCCCCTTGTATCGTTCATCGATGTTTTTTCTCAATACTACCATCGTGTAGTCTCTCTCTACGAATCTCCATCCTCTTACGTCTGTATTTCATTTTACAACATTTTCCACAGCTTTCATTTTCCTATTTCCAGACTCAAGTTTCATTCGTAATTTTCTTCTTCGTTCTCCCAGGTCCTTTGTGTCACCTCTTCCCCCCGGCGATGGTCGTGCCACGGCACAGATGCTCTGTGCTTAACCCACGTACTCTGAGAGCGCACCGAAGCCACACGGAACTCTTGTTTTCTTGTTTTCACACACTGCTCGTCTCCTTTATGTCCCTCGTTTCTCTCTCTCTTTCCTTTGTTCCTCTGCCGTGCCATGTTTATCATACAGCACTAATAACGCCTTTTGTTCTCTGTCATCACGATTCACTTCCCCCCCCATCCCACCCGACTCCTTTCATCTCTTTATCTAACGTTTTTTCCACACTCATCTCTCCTCCTCATTATCCCCTGGTCTTTCCAGACCCTCAAACGATACTGTACAACACTAGAAGGCACGGGTGTATCTAACTTGTCATGCACTATGCACTTCTCTTTCACTCGTATTATATTCATTTTCATGTCAGTCTCGTATGTCTTTATTTCTAAGACTCAAGATTTCACGTATTTCAACTTCATTGTCAAAACCCTTAACACATTTTTTTCTTTTTTCATTGCACATACACTTGTGTTGCATTAAAGGAAGTACAGGCCTCGCTTCTCGGCTGTATAAGGCAGTCCAACACCCATTGTCTCTAGTCGTCACAACACTCTGCACTCCGTTTTCTGTCGCCACCTTATGAAATCCACGGCATTCCTGCAGGCGTCGTGTATACACACGCCCCCTCGCCGACAAATAGAAAACTACCGGCGTTGCGTTCGGATGTATGTGTGTCTGTTATGTGTGTGTGTATGTGTTGTGGGGAGAAGGAGAGTGTGTGTGTGTGTGACGCTGCAGGTGAGGGGGAAAAGCAGGAGACCAGTAGGTAAAGCCCAGATGAGAACTCCTTACCAGCATTGGCCACGGCCCACCCCCACAACCTCTCTTCACATCTCGTTTTCTCTACCGGATCTGCCTGCTCTAAAGTTGTTATTTTAAAGCCCAGGGACGAGAGAGGGGTCCTACGACCAACTGGGTGTACGTGAGGTGAATATGTGGTGTATGGTGTGGTCGAGTAATTGTGGTAGAATGGCGAGGACGGGGGCAGTATCTGGCACCTCCATGTTTCAACCCGGTACAGAAATAGTTCGCACATGTCAGACGCGGAGACGAACCGCTGCCTCCACGCTATATGCTGCATACTGCAAGTGAATAATGATACATCCCAGACCGCAGATAGCGATGAGGACACCAAGAAATGATGCTACGTAAAGGAAGGGGAAGACTGTAAAGAGTTTACGTCTCGATCCAAAGCATCGTGATTGGGTTTTGATACACTCTTTGCCACACGGAAATATCTGTCGTTGTTGAGACGGCACGGAGGAGGAAGTTCCACCTGTCGACAGTTGCCCAGCGAGTCAGCTGACATTAAACTCTGAAGTGGCATCGTCTGGCCTGTTGGAATGTCGAGTGCAGAAGGTGTGATTAGATAGTGAATGTTTCATTGGGAAATGCTTTCCGATGACAAAGCAGCCACGTTCATATGAGGGATAGTTGTCTGGTGAACCATCTCAAGGACCCAGTACAGGGGCTATTATTGTCTGAGTGTTCGATGAAGTTCGAAGGCCATAAGTATCCGGAAATATATACATAATCTAGCCTACTGCACTGAGAGATAAGAAGACAGTTAACCTTGAAGTCTCGCAGTTCGTTTTGTAGTTTATGATCTAAGCTGTGTCTACGGCAGGAGAGAGTACAGCGGACGGGATGGAGGAGAAGGTAACAGACAAAGGAACTCCTCAGAGCACGTGCGAATAATTCTTAGACAACATTTCATACGACTTGTAATGACCTCCACAGCTACCCAGATGTGTTAATGTATCTAAATTTAACTGCACTGTTAGAAAATTTTTAGATACTCTTCAGGAAGTTTATCTATTTTAGATAAAAGCAGTGGTTTGGGTAGCAGATGAAAATATACTTCGAGTGTCACATCCTCTCAACACAAGGACAAGTGAGGAATGCATCTCGACTGAACCCACAGGTATGGACATTCCATCCCAAAAAGGGGGAACTGCATGAAGGGAGTGACGCACTGGGTGAGGAATGCGTATATACCAATGATGAGGGAAAAATACGTTGTAAGGGACAAGTGGTACATGATGAAGGGTATGTATGATGCCGTCGGATTTGGCAATATCACGCAGGTGCTGCAAGGGGAGGGAGGGTATAGGAGGTTGTGTCTTGCCGCCTCTAGTGAAGAGAAACTAGGCAATGAAGGCACCAGGCCAGAGTGCATGTAACACAGTGTTGGGGGAGTATAAGGGTGGCATGACAACACACTAAGTGAGGAATATCATACAACTGTTGGACGCAGATCAGCGCAGATCCCCAAGGACAACGTGACACTTCTATAGCAGTTTGTGCATACCCCAGACACTACTTGGCTTCCTCATCGCAAAGCGACAGAACCTGACTCAACCCTCTTGCTGTTAAACCTTTGGATCCCACTGTGTGAATGACTGCATCTCTTGAGGAAGACGGTCGTATTTCTCTCTCTCTCTCTCTCTCTCTCGTCACATCCTGTCGTATACTCTAACACCAAACTACCCAAAGCAAAGAGCGAGGTCATAGACGTCAACTGCTTCAAGCCACAACCCAACCGCCTACCGTCTGACAAGGCTACAGTTCCCTCAAGATTTTGGTGTCCAACCAAGACTCTTGGGGTCACATTTCTCCCATAAACTAAACCCCACCACAAAATCTCTCACCCACTGTCTCTACATCCTTCGGCAATCTGGGACATCGAGTCTCCCTACAACCCTGAACACAAGGACATATGATGACTGTCTTCCTAGATTCACCTATAGCTGCCCCCCACCACTCCAGAGGAACGACAAGGTGCAGAAAAGGACGCACAAGATCTCTCTTGATGCCTCATGCACCATCTGTCAAGAGACTTTCAACATGCTGGTCCTCCAAAATCTCTCCAAACATCTGGACTTCAACCGACAGGTCGGGGAATGAAAGCTAGTGAAATAACCTCTTCTCCTTCGACGAGGCTACACCATTGCCAGTGGACGGAACGAGGATGGTCACTATTCTCGGACGGTCACAGATCCTCCATTCACCTGCGGACAGACGCAACAGCCGGATGAATGGACACACTCGAAACACCGCAAGCCATTTTCGCCGAGAGAGTTGGAAAAAAATACTCCTTAGCAACAAGAGAGCCTTATATCTTTTGTGCCCCGGAATGCGACGTCACCTCTACACTTTATCACTCGGTCCTCGGTTCACTATGATGTTTTTCTCCTGTAGTGAGTACCCATCCGTCAGGCTCTACGGCACTGGGCCCTCAACGTCGAGTCCGTGTGAAGGACTGTAACACAAACAGGAAGTGAAGATCTCTCCTGACCACCGCAAGCTGACGACGGCGGAGGCTGCGGGCGGTGGTGGCGGCGACAGCTCCTCCCCGGAAGAAGTGGGCGTACAAAAACACCAGAGAAGGAATGTATAACTACAGGAGGGAAGGAGTAAAAAAAGAAACGATCTGTATCCACTAGTGGAACGGATGGTGCAGATGGCGCGCGAGAGGGACGCGGATGGCGGTGAGGTTAAGGTAGAGGTGATTCTAATGGGTGGAAGACTCGGGGGTTGAGGATGGCCCTTAGACGTGGGGTTAGTGTCGTGAGGGCGCGTTCACGCGAAGGGCAGTGATCATGGTGGATGCCTTGTGAGGGGCAAAGGCCTTCCCTGGCCTTGTACGAAGAGGCCGTAGCTATAAACGTGGACTGCGTAGGGCGTGGTTGGTTGCCTAGGCTGGGGATGGAGGTGAGGGTGATGGAGGAAGGCCTGGGGGGCGTTTAGTGAGGATGGCGCGGTAGACTTAGCAGAGTTGGGTTCCGTCTGGATCGCCATCATTATGTACGGTGTCCCAACAGACGCTCCCGAGTCCTCCGGTGGTCAGAGTTGGTTCCAACACGTCTGACGGTTTGTAGTAGTGCAAGCAGATGCGGTGTACTGTTTTCTTTCTCTGAGTTTTTACTTCATGTTCAAGAGAAACAACACTCCTTCAACACGTAAGAATCACAAGGTCACAAGAAGACAGTGGAAGGAGGGAATGGATGACAAAGGGAGAGAGACGAACATTGCTGGAATGGCGATATATACACAGCAAACCCGTTAAGTACTTAACAGCGTAGTGTCATATCATCATTACCATTATCTGCAACGCTAAGGCTCCTTTTATGGCGCCCCTGCAGCTTCGAGGGTGCGCTCCACTCGGGAAGCAGGGTTATGTTTCCTCTCTGGGACTGAGAAGGTCCTCCATAAAGCTATTTACTTTTTATCTGCTGACGATCATACATCTGTCGGGGGAGACTTCCCTGTCCTGGTGTTATCACTTGCAGGTGAAGTACGGGAATGCCTCATATATATATATATATATATATATATATATATATATATATATATATATATATATATATAAAAAAAGAGAACTCAGAAGTATAATAAAGGATAGCTCAGTCAAGAGACGAAAGATATTATGCACAATTACTGAAAGACACCACCAGCTAGGCACCATTAAGGTCAACGAAACCAGGACCGCTTGCCTTGGGCACCACCTCAACCCTGAGCTACAGAATAATTCGAACATTCCTCCTCTTCCTCCCCCCCCACCTTTCGTGGATGGCATCCGAGTCTTTTTTTTTTTAACTTTATAGTTTCGTCACGTATATAATCTTGGCCTCCCTCTTTGGCATCAGAACCTCGTGACGTGATATTAACGGATGAATTAAGCGAATATATACGAAGCGAGACATTGTCTGGTATGATTCAAAATGAGAGAGGAGGAGGAGGATTCTCGTGAACACTGGTCACCGAATAACTATGCGCTGTGACGGGGGTTCAGCTCCCCATGACGCAGTTATTTAAGGAAGTCTCTATATTTACCTTACGACATACCGTGCTTCTAAAACTTCCGTAGCTATTTTTTCTTTCACCTCCATAGCCACAGAGACAAGCATGTTCCACCACTCAGAAGACCTCCTTCAAGGGAGTCATGTGTGGCAGACAAGGCCAGATTTATGTTGCTACTTAACAACTAATATTTTTAGCGACGGGGCTGGCGATCTCTAGTCACCACGCCCATGCCGTACCTTCTCCCCAACACAGCTGACAGTGATTAGCAGCTCTCCCAGGCATGAGGAGGCTGTGGGCGCGTCTGTGAGACACAGGAGCTAACCCAAGCTCCTCGTCGAGACGTGACTAGGCTCACTGGGCTCCACGGGACGCGCACGCGCGAGCGCCAAAACGGTCCTCGATAGCATCGCCTTCGACCCAAATATAAACATTTCAAATAATCCTTGAAGGGAAGAGATAGTCACGAGTGAAAATACCGATCCAGCGGCTATGGCTGTGTCATTCTCAAGCCTCCCGAGACCTGCCAACCCACAGACCAAGATCGTAAGGACTAAACATGGATCATAATAAGAAATTATTACTCGCGTTCGCCGAAGCCTGACCAGAATTAACGGAGTCACTTAACGAAACCACTCCAGTCTGGTCGGTCCCTTGTCCGGCTCCCACGAATACAGTTTCCGAAGAATACCGACGAACGCGTACCTACCGTGTGTGCGTAAATAGTTTTTCATTTTGGAGGGATTTACACCGTAATGAAGAGGAGGAGCAGCGCGGAGGGCACAACGGTAGACAGAGCTCACGGCGAAGGAGGGATATGCTGCTGGAGGACCAGCCATGACAAGCCGTCCAACGGGCTATGTATATATATATGTGTGTGTATATATATCCTCAACACAAAGACTGGGCCACACAACGCCTCGCGGGGAGGACACCGCTAATCCGCAGACGCGGGTACTTGACCTGAACTACTTTCTGCACACATCGCCAATCGACTTTTGTGGTACTACTTTCTTCGTTGTAAGTAAGAGACAAGGAAGTCTCTCGCTCTCACTGCAATGCGCGGCCGAGCTGCGCAGTGAGAGACAAAGAGCGGAGAGACCGCCAACTGGACTACGACGACTGCGCTCTTGTTTTAGCACGCGTCCCCTCAAAGCATTTCTGTGTCATCGGGTTTTAAATTTCAATCTCCTTCATTCTTAAGGTCGGGAACCAAGCGTTAACACTTCGCACTTGTTAACCAGTGTGTAAATGTTAACAGACCGGATTACGAGACACCGTCCTTCGAAGAACACTATCATTATTAACAAACCGAACGTGTCCATCACGAGACGTCACGACTAACAGACCAGACACGTCCATCACAAGCCGTCACGACTAACAGTTGACTAAGCACATGCGTCACAGGGCATCATCACTGCCATCATCTGTGGATGGGTGTATGATCCTTTCATCTATCGCCGCTTAAAACAAACACCTCAAAAACTTGTATACCTCTGTCGACGCGGTATTAAAATCTGCCCTACACCCTCACAATGTATTTCCTCACGAGTTCTCTACATCTAGTACGTACTGTTATATTCACCCTACGTGTCCTGATTGGCGTGTGTGATACAGCATACAGAATAAGGCTCCTGACACTGGTGGGGGCGATGATCCTGTGATGAGTTACTGACGTAGAGGCCAACTAGGCTGTCTCTTACGAAGAGAGAGAGAGAGAAAAATGTGATAATACTGCAAAGATGAGATAACAGATGTGGTCCTCTGTCTTTTTCCTCGTGTATCTTCCTCCGATGGCGTTCGTGTCTGCATAAAAATGTCTAGTATGCCATAATCCTCAACCTCAAGGAAGATGGTGTCGTCTCTCCTCAACTCGGCATACGAGAGTAAGTTAGCCATACTCTCCCGTGGCCAATCCTCCTCGACAGTAGCTCAGCGAAGTAAGTTTTTCCCTTACTCTCTCGAAACAAACATTGACATTTATTAACAAAATCCCCGAGCTAGGCTGTTGCAGTAGGACGCCAGGGCCTTGCCCAAAAGCCGCTTACGTCATGAGCCAAAGTTAAGACTATTTACTTAATCTGCTTGTGACGTCATATGGGGGGGGGGGTGTGGGTGAGTGGGGTTTCTTATCGCATCCACTGTTCTTAATGTCAGTGGATGACAGGTGGGTGTTACTCAGTGGCCACAGGCACGAGTAGTCATCGGATGACTCTGCCTTCGGGCATCATCATTATCGTAACTTAAAAAATAAAAATTGGTATAAGTTCCCCCACTGATGTATCTGCTATATACAGGCAGCGTTGGCACGGCGCCACGAGGAAGCGTCTCCATAAGTTAAGGTGCCAAGTTCTACGTCCCAGTAAGTGCCGAAGTCTTCGGTGTAAGCCTGTACAGTTCTGCCTTACGGTGACCAGGGAGTATCGCACGTACTCTCTGCCTCTTGCGTCAAGAATTAGCCAATGGTTTCCGTAGACTTTTATGTCCAATATTTCCGGATTTTTCCCTCTCCTTTTTTTTACTCTTTGAATTATTATCGTTCTTTCCATTAGCTTTGGTAAGGGTGGTCAAGAAACACGTTAGTAAGTTACAGTCATGGGAGAACGTAACATTGCCACTGTTTTCCCAGTACGAAGGCGAATGCAATCCCTTTGGGGTAGAGTGTGAAAAGAACCCCATATCACAAGGAAGGCTGCCAGACAACGTCTGATTTATATACACGTGGTGAATCATGAGACTTGAGAAGAGCCTTACGATGGGCCAGTTGTGAAACCGGACCTACCACTAGGCCAAACGCGACAAGAGCTTCCAAACACCATACATCAGTAAATCTCCTTTAAACCCACTACGATAGCTTCTGGACACTCCTACGATAAGGGAAACCCATACAAGCCAGCACGGGAACAACACAGCGACTCGCAATGAGTGCTCCCAAAAGCCTTATCAACGACCAGTCCCAACACCCAACTCTAAAAAGCTCCCAAACATTCTACCACATTTCGCTGCCAAAATCCCTAACCAAAGCTAGCCTTAATTACCTCATTAAAACTTTCTAAACATCTAACCATAATAGCTTATCATCACCACCAGCTCAACAACAGCTCTTCATCGCTTCCACCACAGCAGCTTCAAGTTCCCTCTACCACAAGAGCTTCTCGTCACTTCTACCACAATAGTTCCTCATCACTCCTACCAAAACCGGTCCCCCATCTCCCTCACCACAACAGCTTCACACCACGCCACTAAAACAGGTCCCAGCACCTCTCCTCACCTTGACAACCTAGATAAGGTTGGTGCCGGCAATAACACGAACGAACCTCAAGGCAGACCCAGCAATCTGACTCGACTAATCCAAGGCCTTAGAGTTACACTGTCTTCCTCAAATATCTTGCCAGTGAACAGAATTTCTTCTCTTTTTAGCCCTCACTCAAGCACACGGGTAGGACCATAAGGAAAGCAACAGAGCCGGGCAGACAAATGTAGGAGGAGGAGGCCATAGTACAGAGGCAGGATGCAAGGTCAGGATATATGACTGAAAGATGACTCCCTTACGCTGTGACTGACCCGATCATCATACAAAAGCTATCATTCCTACCTACAGACTACAGTTTTCTCCCCATCAGAGCAAGACGCGACTTTGTATCATTTCGACAGCTGGAATACAAAACCTGTATCACATAACAAGTCGTTTCCAGAATGCCTGGTAGATACGGAAGTGACGTACAAGTGGACAAGAGCATGACAGACAACCGAGACGTAAACATTACGCTTATTACAGCGTACGTATGACAAGAGCGAGTGTCATGACAGATTACGTGACAGTGCACCGCAGTGTGTTACTGCGAGTCAATGACGAGCTCTTCCAAGTCCACCTGAAACAAAATGTCATATTCTCTACGGTTCATTTCCCCATGTAGGTTAACCGCTAGAGTAACTGTTGCCCTGAACGCTCACAAAACTACTCGAAACAGTTTTGTGGGAGTTCCCATATTGTGGCGCCACCTGGGCAACTGCCCAGTCTGCCCTGCCCTAAATCCGGCCCGGAGAAGAAACAAGAGAAGGGCAAGACGACGTAAGCGGACGAGTGGGGTACAAAAGAGACCTGGTTGGATATATATATATATGGATATATATATATATATATATATATATATATAT
>JAYMFT010266787.1:0-10686 GCA_038088735.1 Panulirus argus
TATATATGTAACATACTCGAGTGGTCAGCGTATCTAGCGACCACGCTAAATGGTACGTTGTTCGAATCCTTGCCATCAGAGGGTATCATGTGATTATATGGGTCTGTTAAGTTTTTGATATTTATGAGTATCCTTAAAGGTTATAAAATTATTAAATGACAGCGTAAAGATTATAAGTGTCTGTCTGTCTGTCATTGATTGGTTTTGAGTGCGTTGCGGGGACTGTGTCTGAGAGTGATGGTCCGGTATAACGGCTGTACCTCTATGACAGGGGTAGTGAGTGCGTTATAGAGGCTGTATCTAATAGTGAGTGTGGTAATGGTTGATTTGCAAATTTGTATCTCGTGGTGAAAGTGTTAGAGAGTGCGTTGTGGAGGTTGTGTTTGTTGATGACAAGTGTCAATAAGTGCGTTACGATTAAGACTGTATTTATAAGTGCGTGTCGATGATATTTTGAGTATTGGTGATCGTGATATCAAGTGCGTTGTGACTATATTGTTACCAGACCTAGTGTCAGAGGTAGCAAGTGCGTTGCAATGGTATTATCAGTGAAATGAGTGCGTTACAAGGGACCTGTCACTGTTGATCATGAAAATTGAATGCACTGTGAAACTAAGACTGAGTGCGTTGTGACGTCATTGTTTCTTGATGAAAGTGAGTAGCGAGTGCGGTAAGGTTCGTGTTATGGCATAATGACGGAAGCGCTGAGTGCGTTGACACAGCACTGCGGCATCGCGAGCGGCGACAGAGTGCGTTGCTGACTGACCTTAGCCTCACAGGCTGTAGAGTCTGTTTTCCGTACTTTGAAGTGCGATGCCGGAGAGTGCGTTTCGTAAGCTGGCTCGGGTGCGTTAGAGGGCGAAGATGCGTGGTTACATATGAGTGCAAATGTACTTCAAGACGCTAGAGGCGTCGTTAGAGTGAGTACATTTGTGTACAAATGTACGTCGCGTCGTGAGTGTGTGTGTACATACGCAAGCATTTCCCAAGTGCAGTGTTACCAGCTTGCGTGACGCTGCGTCAGAAATTCATGTACATAATTCTCTCTGTGTGATCCTAGGGTTGGAAGGCCACGTGGAGTTAGCAACAGAGGATGGTAGGGTTAGTTGGTGTACATAAAATTTGGTGATAATTATGGTCAATGATCATTATGATGATAATTATGGGAGTTAATTGTGATGATTAACTTATTATTGTTACAATAATCCTGATAATGATTATAATATTGACGTTTGTGATAATAATAATGATAATTATAATGACTATAATTATTAGTAAAATTCTATTATTATCACTACTATCAAAATAATCATTATCGAAATCGCGAAAATAATTCTCATTATAATGATAACCTCCTCTGTACTATCGCTAATCCCATTTTCTATTTGTAAATTCGGCCTACTAGATATATAGCTTTAAGCTATGTTTTATCAGTGATCCGGAACTCTCCATAATCCGGAAAGATTCTGTTATCCGTAAAACTCACAGTTATGCCGAAAGACTGTTATCCGGAATTTTGAATTATACAAATGTCTTAGTTATCCGAATATCTCGGTTATCTGAAAAAGTCTGTTTTTAAAGATCTACTACCCATAAAATATCGGCCGAAGCCAACCACTCTATTACACTTGGGATAAAAAAAAAAAAAACTCTATGGGATTACCGAAATGGCATCGCATTTTGGGTTTAGAAGCTCAATATAAAGGCAATCTGATGATCCACTAGATGTTATAATGTTTCTTGATGTACATATACCAAATGTCAGACTTATATTTTTTACATGTTGTTGTAATAATAAAAAAAAAATCAAATCATAACTTGTATTTTTCATTCCTACCCTTTTGTTTTATATTGACAAAAATGCATGGACAAATGTTTTTATGAAATTTTACATCCATTATCTCTTTTTAAGTTGAACTGAATATCTGTAGTATAAAAACGATAGAATGAATATGAAATGAATTTAAAGAAAATTTTTAGAGTTTATTTGAGGTTATATTTTCAAATAAATTTTAAAAACGATCAGTACCAATTTTGATTCAACCATCCTCGCAACACATCTGTAGAAGATCAATATTTATGATTGACCTCTTCTCTTAAAGATGCTTCCCACTTACGAACAATTAAGGCTAACTGGTCAACTCGGATTCAAAGGATGTAATTGCAGAGAGATTATTAGGTGATGTCACGCGATATAGTGTCATTAGCGTCCTGGAGATACAATTTGCCCAGTCTGGCCTGGTGGTTTGAGTTGCTTTTATATTCTAAGTTATCTGAGACTGCTTTGGGAAGCGAACACCCTCATCAAGGCCATCTCACTATCGCTGAATATATGTATCATAGGCCAATTGCACTGTGAGAGTGTATGTGGTCTGAGAATTATTTTCGACACCTGAAGGTGTGACAATATTTGAGGTCGACGGGGTAAATGAACCCTGTCAGTTTATAGCTTACAACCCAGCCAACAGAGTAATCACCAAGGACATCCTATAGTAATGTTATTCATAATATTTTTATAAGTAGCTCTTCAACAGCTTCCAAGAAATGCTGTTGATATCCTAAAGTAATAGAATAATACGTAATGGACTCCAGTTCATTCCAGCGGAACGGAGACAGAGGGACTTCTCTTGGATGCCTCAAAAATAATGCTGGGATTCAGGACCATCTCATTCCAGTACAGACCGGATTCATTTCCATAATGTGAAAGGCGCCTCTACTGTGAACAGCAAATAACATTTGCCATTTGCTGTCATCATCACCAGAGGAATATTTAAGTGTCTCCTGTGATATGCTCCACCCAGAGCATTATGTAAGCTTTACATCAGGGGAAAATAAATCATTATATTCAGTAGAGATAAAATGTAGCGAGAGAGAATTGCTTGTTCGAAAGGCATCCAGGTTAGTTAAGTGACCCGTTCCTTCAATCGTGAGTTCTGAGCAGATTTGAATCTCTCAAGTCACAGGAAAGACCACCCTCTTTCGTCTCGGTGGGTTTCATAAGTGTCAAAATCTCTCAAAAGTCACGGGAAAGACCTTTTGATGTCACTGGCGCTGAAAACGCCGTTCTCAGTTACTTCAGTGAACAAGAAGGACCTCGAGTCCGCTGGTTTCCACTGAATGGGTCGTTTTCTTTGCGAGGTCTTCAGCTAATGGACACAAGGTTCCAGAGGTCTGGTGGTTGTAGCCAGCATATGTGGGAATGAAGGTGAGGCTCGCAATGGAGATTGCATATTTCTATCTATTCCTGGCTGTCTAACATCATTATCCAAGGTTGGTCCAAGTTCTGGAATCCTTCTCATACATAAAAATGTGCAGTGTGCAAAAAGTAAATAAACCATGGACTACACTTATAATTTAACTTTTCCGCTTTACATGCATTGTTGATTATGAGACCGAAGTCCCTCTTAAACCACTCCCTTTGGAATATTCCATTGAAACATTTGCTTTTGCACCTATTGTATACGTGCATTAAAAACAGGAAAAAAATTTAGATCAGAATGCTGCTGAACGAGTATCTGTATAAGCCAAAAGCCATCACTGGAATTCTTGGAGATATTCGAAAGAAAATTGGCAGAAATATACGACAACTATTTGGCTTCTCGGCGAGGTAATCAAGTATAATGTGTACTTAGATAAGTTTTCTCTTTGCATTTCACAAATCTTCAGGAGTAACAGGTTAGAATATTTCCTCCATTTCTAATGAGAATATTACGGTTTGTGAATGGACGTAGCAGTCTGAACTACCCTGCTGGTCGTTAAGGATCCTCGTTTACTCGTTTGCTCTAAGAGTGAGTGATTTAATATTTTGGTATGTTAAATGCTCATGTGTCCTTGTGTTTCTATTATTATTTAATTTTGTACGCTTTACAAATGTGATTTAAGTAGGTAGTCAGCTTTTCTGGGACCCTGGTGAGCAGGGTGTATATTTCAGTGAGGGGTCTGTGCGGTGATTCTTTCAGTACTGGAGTCAGTGTGGCGGCCAGTGGACACTACGGGTCGTCTGTGTTCGGTAGGTAGGTATTATTGTTTATTGTGGTACTGTAGATTGTCTATTTCATGTGATGACTCCGTAATGATATAGTTACACAGACAAAAAGACCTAAAGGCGATCTCTTTGTTCCACAGTCGTTAATTCGCTTCTTCGATTATTTCATTGTATTGCTTGGCCAGCAGTATTTAATGTAATATAAATCCAGCGTTTCGCAATATTTCTTTTTATCTATCCATTCATACCTCTTAACATCTCATGGGTTTTTACCAATCCTGGGCAATCGACTGGAAGCAATCAATACTCCGAGCGAAACAGTAGAAAGGTAAAATGTACAACACTTCCGTCAATTTGTTAATGTGCTCAAAATCTGGTTTAATCCATTATGCCATCTTGAATGACGCTGCGAAGGCTGCTCTATAATCTTGAACTAGCATATTGAGTTTGGGACATTAAGCCTATCCAGTGCAAATTCCAGACCCCCGGGTCTTTTGAAGACCGTTACTAATACTGTAAGAGCTCAGATGTGGAGAGATTAGTAAAGAGAAATCTAAGGAGACACGTCTCTAAACTTTACAGGTAGCTAAAGAGGCACATATTGCTAGTCGTAGATTTTGTCCAATCTTGTTCCAACTTATGGTACTGCCCACAGGTACTCCTTCCTCGTAGATCATTTCGTATGTTAACAATCCTGTTGACAAAAAAGTACTGAGCCTCATTCGAGTTTTTTGTCTATTACGAAGAAGAGCTGAATCAGTTTAAAAGAAACGGGGCCCCAACCTCATGCAGCCACTGGGAAAGGAGCAGAAACGTCCTAGTTTCCTGAAGGATAAATTTCTTAACCCTAAAGATACTAAAGGTTTCAGATCATCCTGTACCCCTTTAATCATCCTGTGACCTGGGATTCGTAGATGTACTCTGTATCATGACGTCTGACCCTTTGCTGGCCCACTTGATCATCCTGTGACCTGGGTCTTACAAGTTTACTTTGTGATATGACCCTCGTGACGACACGTTCACTTCATGATACGTACTTCTGCCGCGAACGACACATGTTGTTCATTGTACGTACTACTGTCACGAACGACACGTACAGTACATGGCACGTACTACTGTCACGAACGACACGTGCATTCGGCCACAGGACTTCTCGAGCACGTACGCACCGTTTGTGTCAACTGAACTGGCAAACTGTATGGGGTTGGGGGTGTGGGGGGAGGAGTAAGTGTTCGTGGAACAGTCACGTAAACTGTTAGGTGTTCTCAGGCGCAATTGATGGGGATAGCACAAGTATTGTGTGGGTAAGCAATGATGACTTTTAATCTCCAGTCAGAGGCAGTGCCAGACGTGTGAAGACAGTGATGTCACTGGCCGGGGCCAGTGTCTAGAGGTCACAAAGACATGACTATTTGCCCGTCAACGTTTCAAGTTCCTGCAGGACACAGTCTGCTCTTTTTTAACTATATGGTATACAGAATCCTGAGCATAGACTTCCGCAGTAGACGCGTGCTAATGTAGTCTCGTCTAACGTAATAGTTGCGTGGTAATCGACAGCTCCCGTACGAATAAGGGCAGATCTCAGAAACACCACGAAATATTACGTTCATTAATCTTCACTGATATTTTTCTTTTTCAGATGCGTGATCGTTGTGATTTAAAAAAAGAAAATAATGTACTAAGCAGACCTGTCTACAAGAGCAATTTGACTGTTCCATTAATGGCCATCTACGTAACAGTTCACATCATCCTGTTCCACTTACCATCACTTCTGTCTACCCCATATGGTTTACCAGCTCAGTTGACGTAAATATTATTATATTCGTGTCGCTATCCATTTATCCACACTGTTCTCATTACATAATCAGACCTGTCCTTATGCATGACAATGTTAAAAATTAGGAACATACGATTTTGAATAATTTTAAGGCATTAGCACTTTAGGGAGGATGTTAAAAATGTTTAAACATGTATCACAAACAGTCGAAGTCAAATGACAATATCGTTTTCGAGTGAAGCCTATTCATTATATCTTTGTTTTGCTGCAAATATCAAGTGCTAATGAATTAAAAATCATATAAATTTGTATATTGCCAATTTTGAACATTATTGAACCGAAGAACAGGTCTGATTATAAACTCCTTAATACAGTGTGAATAAATGGATTGCGACACGAGCATTGTATATAAATCAATCAGCTATGGAAGAAGGGCATGGCGTCCTCTCCAAATATCGTGGGCGTTTTCTGTCATGTGTCACCGGAGCTGTTCTTCCATACCCGTTTTCCTTTACAAGTTGCAAGCTTAACGGTGAGATGGCGCTAGTGGCGGCGTTGGACACCTCTATGATAATACTGGTAATCTGGGGTAGTTTCGCTTCCGAATGACATTCCCGTTAGCCAAACTCACGATAGGTGGTTTCCCGGAGCACTGGCGCCTGTCGGACGTGGCCAGCGAGTCTTTATACGTCAGTGTTTTGACCCGTTCCTATTCAGTGTTACCTCAGCGTAGCGTTGTGAAAACGCTTTGCATGCCGGTGACACTGGCTGCTATTCGTAAATCATCTCCATCTGGCGTACAGACGTTCAGGAAACTGCAAACGTTTTATTGTCGATGCCGTGGGGATAATAGCCATTCGTCGCAAGAGGCAGCGAGCGGTAAACCCGATATCGCAGACGCCATACTTGAGGATGTCGGACGAACCGTGGAAGCTGTAGACAGACGGGTTTTGGACGCCTCGCGTTGAAGCGTTGAACGAGCGAGACCTGGCGGACATAGGACCCAAAGTGAGTTGTTTCACCATTATCTATCCCCCTATCTTTATCTATGCTTTCATAGTTACATTTTCTACATGTAAAATCTATGCATGTTTTTACGTTATGGGTGTTAAAAAGATATATTTCCTTTATGTCGTGATTGTATAGACATGTTTCTTCATAATTTGGTTTCCGTGTCATACAAGGACGGCTTCCTGCCTGATGACCGCGTAAGGGTTGTTCGCTCCCTTATACGCGTCTTTGTAAAGGAATTAGTCGAAGTAGAGTGTCGTGCTGTGAACTACCGACGTGTATTAGAGACTTGAGCCCCCGACGCCTGTCGAGGGTGAGAAACGCTATTTTTTTTCACCCTTGTAGTGTGTAAACGAATTAGTTCAAGCATATTGTGGAATGAACCAACGACGCCAAACTTGAAGCGTCCCTCGAGGATATTTGTTCTGGCTATTGCCAGACGATTTTATTCAACATATGCATGGCCCATGTGTCGTCAGAGTAAAGCTTCACATTGAGACTTTTATTCAGGATTTCGCCTGACGATTTTCATCAGGTTTTCGGGGGTGCAAATGAGTCGTGGAAGTAAAGTTTCCCTTTCAGAGTTTATCCGACGCCAGACGATTTCTTTCACCTTTTCAGGGTTCCACGATCATTAAAGTAAAGCTTGACTTTAGCAATTTTATTTTGGCTGACGCCAGAAGATTCTGATTATTTTTTTTCTATGTATTACCTTCGAATTGTGTGTCGTTGTTAATGTATATAAGCTAGAAGTATTTATGGGAAAATGTGTGCATTATGCGCGCGAAAATAGCCTTCATGACGCGCTGCGTTAGGCGCATCAGCATTTAACGCCCACAATGTAGACTACTTTTCATGTAGTAGGTCTTTCACTCCTTGAGCGCAATTTGATAGACACATTAAACACCCACATTAATGCCATAAACACTTATACTATTATTAACCGTTAAATTTGATACATAAGTTTCGAACAGGTTATTATTGAGGAATATTGAGATTGGAATATTACGTTATTTTTTATGGAATTATCATCTGATACACACGATCATCATTACACACCGTGGCATTCTATATACCACACCCTCCTGACGCCCCATTCTCTCCCACCATTACGCTACACTCCCTACACACTGAAATGTATCTTCATTATCTTTAATGGCGACATCAGCCATCAAAACTACCAAACATCAGACATATAGGGGGAGTGATGTTGCCTCAGACTATCTATCTATCTCGTCTTTGAGGCTCATAGATTTTCGGGGTAATTCATTAAAGGGCTTCATCGTTACTTTGTATTCCTCAGCCTTGAACACCATCTCCCTGTGTTCAAGATAGTCCAAGAGAGCTCACGGTGTCACGCCCGCCCGTGAAAAAAGCGTGAAGACTCGAAATAATTCCTGTCCGCCAAATGTATTGTTCCCGAATACACGATAATTGGTCCAATTAAGAGCCCGTTCATATCATATAAACTCGTACTGTGAATATTCCGATTATGCATATTTTCAGTTATGCAATATATCCATGTAATGTCTGGATATGTCTTGCCTTTTGGGCTAATTATATCAGTGTGAGAAATTGCACACAACGCAAATATGTTTTTTCTCCAGAAGGACGCGAGAAATCGTTTTGTGACGAGATCGGCCTATTGTAGGCCTACGGGACGTGACAGGTATTCCCTTTTCATTGGTCGAGAATCACCTACGCGGCTTCTGCTGTGATCACTAATTAGCCCTCAATGACATGCTGTCCACCACCCTTTTTTTTTTTTTTAGGGCCGTGACCTGTGATTGGCTGATGACATTATAAACGTTCGGAAACGGCTTAGTATTTGTGTGAATATATTATTAGTATTTTTGTAATGCTGTGGGTGATAACGGTGAGGGTGATAACGGTGAGGGTGATAATGGTGTAGGTGATATCGTCGTAGGTGATAGCGGTGAGGGTGATTACCCTGAGGGTGACAATGGTGAAGGTGATAATGGCGAGGGTGATAATGCTCTGGGTGAAAATGGTGTGGTTGAACGGTTAGGGTGATAATGGTGTGGGTGATAATGGCGTGGGTGATAATGGTGAGGGTATTGATTATGGTGATAATGGTGTGCATGATAATGGTGTGGGTGATAATGCTGTGAATAACAATGGCGAGGGTGATAATGGTGAGGTTATTGACGATGATGGTGATAATGGTGTGCATGATAATGGTGAGGATCATTTTGTTGTGGGTGATAATGGTGATTATGGTGTGGGTGATAATGGTGAGGATGATAATGATGAGCGTGATAATGTAGTGGGTGATAATAGTGAGGAGGATAATGATGAGGGTAATAATGGTGTGGGTGGTAATGATTAGGGGTGATAATGGTGTGGGTGATAACTGTGTTTGTGATAATGTTATGGGTTATAATGGTAAGGGTGATAACGATGAGGTCAATCATGGTGTGGGTAATAATGGTGAAGATTATAATTGTGTGGGTGATAATGGTGAGGGTGATAATGGTGAGGGTGATAATGGTGAGGGTGATAATTGTGTGGGTGATAATGGTGAGGGTGATAATTGTGTGGGTGATAATGGTGAGGGTGATAATTGTGTGGGTAATAATTGTGTGGGTGATAATGGTGGGGTGATAATGGTGAGAGTGATAGTGGTGTGGGTGATATTGGTTAGGATGATAGTGGTGAGGATGATAGTGGTGAGGATGATAATGGCGTGGGTGATGATATTGAGGGTGATAATGGTGAGGGTGAAAATGGATAGGGTGATAATGGTGAGGGTATTGACAATGAGGGTGATAATGGTGTGGATGATAATGGTGAGGGGTGATAATAGTAATGGTCATAATGGAGAGGGTCATTATGTTGTGGGTGATATTGGCGTGGGTGATAATGGTGTGGGTAATAATGGCGTGGGTAATAATGGCTTGGGTGATAATTGGGTGGGTGATAATGGCGTAGGTGTTAATTATGTGGGTGATAATGGTGAGAGTAATAATGGTGTGGGTGATAATGGTGAGGGTGAATATATATATATATATAGAGAGAGAGAGAGAGAGAGAGAAGCCATTGTGAAAAAATCAGGCTACGTTCATTTTGATTTTCCACCATTTCACCGAATTCACACCGCAAAACCCTACCTGACTCGCCAGTCAGTCGCAGACGATAACAAATAACTTTGTAAAGGTATCGATTTTGACCTCGGGTCAAGGGTCGTGGCGAGAAGAAGGCATGAGAGCGGGTATATAAAAAGAAAAAATAGGTCCTCTTAATTTGGCTGCCTTAGAAAATGTTGGGCGAGAGAGAGAGAGAGAGAGTTGAATCTGGCGGATGAATGGTGATTGGATTCTGGCAAATGTTTGATCAGAACGATTATATTTGTGATTAATTAGGGTGGGAGGGGACGAGGAGGATTAGATAATGCGAGGACCAGGAAGGGGAAAGAGGTAGGAGGGTGTGATTTGGAAGACGTAAGAGGAGATGAGCAGTAACAAAGTGTGGTAATGTCTTCGAAGACCAGAGAGAATCGATGATTGAAAGAGGATTTGCGAGCTGACTGGGGGCCATTGTCGGTGAGGTTCACGTACTTGCTTCAGGGTGATGTAGTTCGAGGAGGTCAGGGGAGGACACGGAAGTACATGGGAAAGCCAGGTGACAGGAGACCTGATGGTCTATGACGAGGTTATCTGCTGGAGGACAGGACATGGTAAAGCCAGGTGACAGGAGACCTGATGGTCTATGACGAGGTTATCTGCTGGAGGACATGGGAAAGCCAGTAAACAGATGACCCGATGGTCTATGACGAGGTTATCTGCTGGAGGACAGGACATGGGAAAGCCTGATACCAGGAGACCTGATGGTCTATGACGAGGTTATCTGCTGGAGGACAGGACATGGGAAAGCCTGATACCAGGAGACCTGA
>JAYMFT010266798.1:0-10686 GCA_038088735.1 Panulirus argus
TTTTTTTATTTATGTTGAAGGCTCCAGTCACGGACAAAAGTCCACATCAAGGCCGGGCCTTAATTGAAATATAGAGAGAGTTATGAAACGGAAAAAGAAAAGACAAGGGAAAGTATTTACGAATTTTTGAAAAAGTGAAAGACCTGTCCTTTGAAATGTGCCAGGTCATAGTTACTAGGAAAGACATGAGAAGGTAGAGAGTTTCAAAGCTGCGACGTGTAGGGAAAGAAGCAGGTATCAAATTGGCCCAATCTTGAGTTGCCGATGGCCACACAATCATGTGACGCATCAACTTTACGAGTTTTGCGTGATCTAGCTAGTAGTGTGGGCACGCAAGCAGCCAGCTCTCGGGAGTAAAAGCCAAAATAATACCTATAGAAGAGGGAAAGTGAACCAACATTGCGGCGTAGGACAAGGTGGTCAAGTTTGGAAGTTAGCCTGGGACAGTTTATAAGTCTGATCGCTTTCGACTCAACTCTGTCAAGTAAGGATACAGAACTGGAACCACCCCAAATGTGAGAGCAGTACTCCATATAAGGACGAATCAATCCTTTGTATAAACGGAGCAACTGTTCAGAAGAAAAGTCTCGACATCTAAACAGGTCACCCAGTTTCATAGAGGCAGACATAGTGACTGTAATCGTAACATTAACGTAATAGAAATGATGAGCAGTTAGACAATTAATTACTTTTACCCCTTCGGTGTCAAACAGTATGACAAACGCGATAACTTCCGAACAAATCTCTCGCATCTCTCTTCACATTGGTAGCCCAGGTTTCCTTATGTATGGTGGCGTATGGAACCACCATTGGCACTATAATTGTCACCATAAGTTACGACGCAGTCACACTTACCAGCCCTATGAGACGACAGGAGAGGTAGTGTTCAGTTTGAAATTCGTCGCACCTGGAGGTAAAGGCAATTTATGGTCCGACTGTACAGTACTCCTACGACGAGCCTCTTTATGGATTCAAAGAAGCAGTCAGCGTTTTTCACTCGCACAATATCTTGATTTTGAAAAAGCTTGAATCAAAAACATTTCTTTTTCCTTAGAATTTTTGATAAACCTTTTATCCATATCTGATGAACCGAGTCCTCTGTTTCGACAGGCGGAGACAGAGGGCTCGACCAGACAAATTCTGCCACTTTCAGACTCGGACGTGTTCCAGGGCTTCTGCCGCGCCTGGACGTAGACATAGTTAGTGTTGGCAGAGTATAGCGAAGTATAGAAGAGATATCACGGACGCATCTGGAATTATCACAGCAATGCTCTGCGTTCTCGTGCACAACAGTCTTACAGGCAAAGAAACAAACAGGGCTTAGGTGGGACGATGGGTAATTCAGCACGTGTTCGTAAGGATCCTACGGTTTGCCATGGAACCCAGACTTTCGTCCCTCTGCCTCAGCAGTTATTGAGTAGTACTGTCATTGTTACTGTTTCAATTGCTTGCTTTTACTATAGTTATAATTGTTCTCACTATGTTTATTACCATTATCATTCCTGTGATTATCTTTAGTGTCCTGAAGGAGCGTATTAGTTCGACCACAGTTAACACAGGCTTAAGCAGGCATTATTATTTTCATCTTTTATTCGTGTCTTATTGCAATATCATTCATCTTCAAGACACTCGAGCTGTTGCAGTATAACCAGTCTCTTAGTGACTCGACCTACTGTAGTAAGACCTGTCTTTTAGTCATTCGACCTACTGGAGTAAGAACCTCTTCTCTTAGTCACTCGACCCACTGCTAAAATCGTCACCTACCTATTCAACTACGAAAGAACAGCCAACGTCTTAGGATAACCCAAGGTTGAAGTACACACACACACACACACACACACACACACCTTGACCAGTGTGTTAACAACTATCTAATCACTACAGTCCTCTAAACCAATACACGATAATGCTCCCAAATCTATAATCAGAGAGCCAATTTATACCTCCACCCCGACTCCTAATTCCGCAGTCCCGCGCTGTTGGGTCAAGACCATATTATCGTCATCAACATCACCAGCGGTTTATAGCGACGGTCAATTTGGCTGTTTATTTTGGCCATTCACTTCGCGGCGGTTCAATTTCGCCCATCATTGACGCACCTCATCAACTATTAATTTTTGTCGGGCATTAGCCATAAATGAGCCCCGAGAGAGAGAGGGCTGTGGGGGCTTTCTCACCGAGCCCTGCCGTATGTCGCGGACGAGGGCTTAAAATACCAGCCCATCACCCACCCTGATGGCTGTTATTTGGAATACTTTGCGGAAGTTTCTTCGCCAGTTACATGAGTGCGTCTCCCGCTCTGGAGGAGATGCTGGTCGTGGTCGAGGTGCCTCCTGCCTCGTTGTCACTGCCTGTGGTAGTGATGATGACGAAGGCTCCGTAACATGGAGGAGGAGGAGGAGGAGGAGGTGCGTTCAGTGAAGAACATGCACCCTGCCTCATTGTTGCTGCTGTTCTTGGTTGTACTGAAGGGGGTTCTGTACCGTAGGCAAGAGATGCCTTCCGAGGAGGTCATGTGGAGCTACTTCAACTCCGAAATTACATGTAAGAAAAGGAACTTCCCGTAGCCTCCGAGCGAGAGTCACGGCGGTTCGATTCTTGAGTACGATGGTGCGAGCTTAAAGCAAGATGGGAATATATTTGGAAATAATTGCCAGATCAAGGAACTGCACCGTCATGCTCGAAAGAATTGTTACCCTTATGCTCCAGGGATCGTAACGTCATGCTTATGTGGTCCTATCGTCGTACTCAAGGGACTGTACCGTCATGCTCGAGGGTCGTACCGTCAGGCTCGTACAACCGTTATGCTCAAAGGTCATACCGTGGAGCTCAAGGGATCATACCATCATGTTCAAGGGTTCATGGTGTCATGCTCAATGGTTCGTATCGCAGTGCTCAAGGGATCGTATCGTCATGCTCAAGGAACCAACAACACACATAAATACGTTAATACGCACGTTCAAGCCATCAAATCATCTTTGGCCTTAAAAGACAATTAATCACACTTGCCCATTTTCTTACGAGCAGATAGACAGATGTTTGTGATGAATGTGTGTGTACCTGAGTCATGCCTCACACGCCAGTACCTATGGATGAGACCAATAAACATCCGGTACTCCGTCCCCACTCGCCTCCACTACCTCCCTACCCACCCGGCCACGTCCTCAGTCGCTGGACTCACACGCACCTTGGGGGATTCGAGCGGAAAATAACGACATACACGTCCCACGGAACATTCTTTTTTCCTTCGCCTTTAAAAGAAAAAAAAAAGCAGCAACACGACAAGCGACCGCTGAGCCAAAGGCTGTATCGTTTGTTGCTGCTCCGTCTCGTGTGAAGTCTGGCTTGATGGCTAATGATGGTCCGTCTGTGTGTCTGTTTCTGCTCAGTCTGTCTTGATATGGTCTGTATTGCCGTTTGTCTGTGACTCTTGGTATCTTACGGTCTTTCTTGCTGTTTGTCTGTTACTATCTTTGTCTGTTTTAGTATCTACAAGTGTCTAGTGCTGCTTTTGTCTGTGTTAGTTTGTTCTGGTGTGCATTGGTCTGTTTCGCCGTCTTTACCTCCTTTGTTGGTCGTTTTCGTATCTCCGAGTCTGTATCACTGTCTGTCCAACACTTATTTATATTTTGTGTCTGTCAGTCTGTATTACAGTCTGCTAGACGGCAAAGCTCCTTTCATGGAAAACTTCTGTCACTTTTCTGTCTCTTTGGATCATCCATCGTCACTCAGACTCGTTGTCTACATTATTTGTCTGAAGAGGAATGGCGCTGTCCGTGAGCTGGTATGTCTGTGCCCGTCATCCACCTGGCTTTGCATTAAGTAAGTCATAGTCTACTGACGCTTGGTTGTCTGTATCACCATCAAATATTCATGGGATGTATATGCATGCTGCATAGTTTTCTGCATTTCTATGTATACTTGATTTTCAGTTGCCTAAAATCGTGTGGTTTATTTACGTTTACACATCCTTGTCTCATTTTCTGTGCACTTGCGTGTGTATCGGACACTTTTTACACGCAGTGGTAATTCCCTGCCTTCCACTCTTTAGGGTCTATCATTACAGACAGTCGGCAAGGGGCCCAAAAAGAGGAGAGAACGGTCTGTGGTTCATCTCTCTCTTCGGGATTATGTTAATTTTGCTAATGCTGTTTGGATTAACGTGTTAGCTGTAATGAAAGGATGCAAGTGGGTTATAACCGAATGCCAACAGACCATTGGGTCCTTTGGAGACTGTTTGTGAAAGTGGAGGAGATCAGACACGTAGACACTAGAGTGAAACGAGTAAGAAAGCAACCACATGTTTCATAGAGAATAAACTACTCGTAACCATCTCATGTAACTGAAGCACAGGTCTTATTAGCCCTGTGCTGAAAGCGAAGCATTTGTCAGATCTGTTCTTAGTGTATTTATGGCGCTGTTTTCAGTCACTCTTCTTGGTAAATCATTTCGCATGTTAAGAATCCTCTTGAAGGAAAAATCCTACGTCCCGTTCGAAGTGAAAAACGTTTGCCCGCGAGTTTGTATACAGTACTCTGTGAGTGAAATCGTGCAATTCTAGCTTTAGATACCTGCTTAGCTTTAGATATCTGCTTAGATTGAGACAGTCCGTGAGAACTGAACACCTGTACCAAATTGTCTCACAAACTTCTTCTGACTAGGATAAAGTAAGTTTTAAATCGTCGAGTTGTTAATTATAGGATATATTTCTTAGTCCGGAATGCGTCTTGGTTGTTTGCCTCTATACTCTCTCTATTCTGTCAGTCTGGTTTTCAAGTCTGGTGGCTAAAACTGAACACAGTATTCAAGGTGGAGACGCAAAGACGTAGACAACGAGGATTGATTATTTAGACTTGAATTATTAGGTCATTAGCGTTACTTTTTAATTGATATTCGTGTTAAGGTTGACGTTTGACTGGTACTGTGTGTTTGCGTGTGTTTATGCATGTGATTATTATTCGAGCATTACGGGCAGAGATTTTTACACTCGTGTTGCCCCGTCTCTTAACCTTTATATATGTACCATGTCTTTACCTCTATATATGTATGCACACACTCACATACCAGCCTAAGCTAGGTACCCAATAATCGACTAGCTCCGACAGGAGGAATATCGCCCGGGCTGAGTGTGGGCCGATTGCCACGCCCAGGATTCGAACCATGCGGGTCCGACCCCGGGCTGGCCCGTGCTGACCCATGGTGTGAGTGTTGTTGTTGTTGTTGTTGTTGTTTTAGTGCTTGTTTGATAATGGGACAAGGATTAGGGTCGGTATTGGAGTGGTATCACGGTTTTGTCGTATAGTGCGGAGCTGGGCAAGGCACTAGGGTTAGGTTGGCACCAGGACGCCGGTTGGTATTGGGCTGAGGTTGATACCAATTTGGTATGTGGGTTGTTCTTCGTTCGTATAAATGGGACTGCTCCCTTGAGGTGGGTGAGAGTGGGTTTCGAGACTGGCACTGGGGGTTGGTGGTACCAGGGGCTGAGGTTGGTGCAGAAAGTGAGATTAGAGAGAGAGAAAGAGAGAGACTAATTTGATCTTTTTATCCTTCTCACATGAATCCTGTTGTGGGTCTCGTTAAATCTCGTTAAAATCCTCCACTGATTATAGGTGAAGGTAGTAGGTTATCAGTGGGTGAAGTCATTATTGTTGGGTGTAGAAATTATAGCCAGCAGTCTGCGCCGGGGCTAAGTGTAGTAATGATAGTGCAACGCGATAATGTAGGATCTTGCATGCCACCATTAACTGCAACGTATATCTGAACACTTAAGCTGCCACACGAACCCAAACCTTCAATTTCCTTTAACTAAAAGTTAACTCATCTCGCTCCTCCCTCCTTGCTTCCTTTCTTTCTCTCTCTTAAACACTTTAACCCAGATGTCTCCTTGCTCCATTCCCTGCCTCACCTCCTCGCTTCTCACTAGCTTTTCCTAACACCCAGAGTTAACTTATCACCTCGTCTGCCTTTGTACTTGCCCGTTTAAGCACCTTCATTCTTCACGAGCTATTTTCCTCACTATCGAACAACCTCAACGCCCTCCTGTCTTAACATCCCCCTATCTTACCTCCCTAATACCTCACCCCCCTTAAGCCTCAACACCCTCCTAACTAAGCATCCTCCTACCTCTACATCTCGTACCGTAGAGTGAGGTCATGTAGAGAGTGTGCTAAACAAGGTACGATGAATCACGTAATGTAGTAAGTTTATCAATTGTATCTCTGTCTCTGTCTCTGTCTGTCTCTCTCTCTCTCTCTCTCTCTCTCTCTCTCTCTCTCTCTCTCTCTCTCTCTTTCTTTCTTTCTCTCTCCCTCCCTCCCCTACCTACTTATTTGCCTATCAATCATCTGTATAATCTTTCTATCTGTCTGGCTATCTAAATCTATCTGCCTACTTCTGTCTAATTGATTATATTTTGATCTATGTATCTATCTCTCTGTCTGTCTATCTTATGTAGAAATATTGAGAGAGCGGCAGCACCAGGTATCTACGACGCGCTGTTGACGTGATGGCAGGTGAGCTAAGACAGGCGTAAGATGAGCGCGAGCCACAAATCATAAACCCACTGTGTCGTAACTCACACGTAATTCTGGTAAACACTTGATGAGGTTTTCTCTTGAATTGAACGTCTGCGTGGCCATCACTATCATCATATTCATTATCATCATCACCACCATCATCATTACGGCTGTAACGGTCGTCATTATCATCACCACCAACACCACCATGGTCATTATCGCCATCATTGCCATCACGGTCATCACCATCATCATCATGATCATCAGCACTTGTCATTCTTATCATCACTGCCAACATCACTGCGCAGGCCGATTCACCCTTCTCTCCGAGGCAAAGAAAACGCCTTATGTTGCTGATCTCACTCTGGCATTGCTGGTGTTGACGACTTCGACAACAGACCAAATGCCGCGAGGGTATTCAGTCAGCCAGGTTTCTCTTGCTAATGACGAGTACATTTCCTCCCGTCACCAGCGGGGGAATAATGTGATCGGGCGAGGAAACGTTCAAACCACATAATCGGGCAATTTCCAAGCTAACAAGAAGGTGTGGGAGGAACTTGGGCAACAGGTGCGTCCGGGGAGGCGCTTGAGTGTGTTCCTACATCTGTTCCAAATTCCACAGCGCTCGAAAGCGACTTAATGGTCACTACTGAATTACAGAATTGAAGAGAAATAGGATAAAGGACCAACGTCAAGATACTGTTTTTCATCGAAACTTACAAGATATTTTGAAACTAATCTGTGCATACGTCGTCACAGTTGCTAAACATGTAGCCAAAACTCCAGCATATGGACTGGTCTTTATGTTCCACTGAGAAAGAGGAATATGAAGATATTTTCCTCGATAATATACAACATATATAATGTTAATGATGAAAGGAAAAATATATATAGCAAAGTGCTTTATCCAAAACCGTCAACTGTAATATATATATATATATATATATATATATATATATATATATATATATATATATATATTTCTATGTCGAAGGCTTCACTCACGGATAAAAGTACGTTAAAAGTGAGTGTACAATAGATGCAGGAAAAACCTAAAGATAACGCAAAACGGTAATGTTAAGCGCTTTCGCATATTACATTGTCAGAACACTCGTTCTTGACAACGTAATGTACGAAAGCGTTTAATACCCTTTACTTTCCGTGTCCTTGTGGTTTTCTCTGCATATAACGAAATTAAGAAAAGTAGATGTCTTCGTTCATACTCTTGAGCATGAACAAACTTTTCAAAAAAGAAAAAAAAGTGCAACCAAAAGGGAAGACGTAAACGTTATATCACAGAACGTTTTAACACCTTCCTCTTCTGAGCCCTCCTCCTCCTCCTCCTCCTCCTCCTTCCTGCCTTCCGTGAGATCGTTCACGTAAGACCAAGAGGACGACAGTACACGTTCGGTGTGATTGCTCTAAGGCTGCACGTCGCATCGGGGATCTGATGAAAGATGGTAACTTTATTCTTTTTTTCCTCGCCAAATCAATGGACGCCGAAGACTGGCCGGTGATGGAGTGCCTTCACCCTGAGTTATGTCGGGACAGGCGGACACAAATGGCCTGGTTGGGTGTTATAGTGAAGACAAACAACGGTGGCTGTCAATCATCAGGATGGACCCAATAAATCTGGTTTCGAGCTGTAAATATGAATAGCTGAAATTTACTATGCACTGTTCGTCCTGTGAATGATCTGGGTGTCATAATGTATACATAAAGGTAAATATTGTATTATATGTATGTGTGCTGCTGCCTCATATTTTTTGGAATGGTAGCTGGGTGTTTGGTAGGTTGGTTGGAAAGGATTTAGATCTCACGACTTGCAGAATCAAAGAGGGTGTCAAAGTCTTCATAGAAACAGCAATCGAAAATCTTGAATACTTTTAGTGAGGTATTAAAGATGGTTCTAACGACATACACGCTCTCACTGCATGCGCCATACACACTTTCACTGCGTGTAAAGCTCTTGAAATGGATATCCACTTTTGAACAAGCTATTTTGTGTCATATGGGATATTTTTTTAAATAGCTACTTCTCTATATGAAAATAACCTAATTTTCAAATCAATATAAAGTGAACACATTATAACGTAAATTACAAGATACAGTACTTCCTTTACCTAAGGCAGTATAACGGGATGACAGCATCAGGTTACGTCTTAGCTATGATCTTATTTGATATGGTAAAAATAATTTTTTGATCTTCCTTGAATCGATGATGAGAGACATTGCCTAGACCTCAACATTGCCTGTGACCCGTTTATACCTTATTCCTTGTCATTTTCCTTACCTGCATATGAGTCGTTGCCCAGTATATTTTCACATCAGCTCTTACCACATCCAAGGTTTGTTCCACCTCCTGAACGCATTCTTTGATGATACACACAGCCATTATGCCCGAGACAGAGCCCGTAACCCATAGACAGCCCTTATGCCCACGGACAGACAGCCCTTATGCCCACGGACAGACAGCCCTTATTCCCACAGAGACAATGCCCTTGTGCCCACACACAGATAGCCCTTATACGAGCAGAAAGACTGCCCTTATGCCAGCAGACAACCCTTATGTCAACAGTTTTTAAGTTAATCTTAGGTTTTGGAATCGCCAAGCAATCTAGCACCCCCGACACCTATCATAGATGACCAGCCTCACGCACAACCCCAGTCTGCGGAAAGGAGACCGGAAATGTCTTCCTCTTCAGTCCCTCATGAGGCGGGACTCTGGCCAGTGAAGGCAGGAAGTGAAGCTTTATGCTTTGTCATCATCGGCCCGCAGTCTGGTGGAGTCGTCTTTAAATGCGTCAGTGACGCATTTGTATACCTTTGCGTTATTAGTAACACCTGCGTCACCCTTGATATGTTACTTTCTCTATGTACAAATAATATAACATCATTTGTCGTTCATATGTTTTTAATCGTCCAGTATCACACACACACAAAAAAAAAAATGTCTCATTCCCAGTTATCTTTTGCGTATTTCTTATCCCACTTAGATTCTCACTGATATCTCACCTCATATCTGAAAATACTTTTCTGTTGTGTCTCATTCCGTGGAATCTCTCACCAATGCTTCCACCTTCGACACACACACACACACTCACCATAGCTCCTCTTCCATCAAGTCCCGCTGATCTGTTCTCCACCTTCCCTTGCGACTCTGATGCATCCCTTCTTCTCTGTTGTTTACTCTCCAAGTAGTCTTTGTCAATATCTCGAAAACTCTCCTTTCTTGTAGACTCTCCAACTGCACTCATTTTCTAATGGCTTCCCATCTTCTTGTCAACTTTCCTTTCCTATTAGGCTCTCCTGGTACTCTTTTCTTCCATGTGTGGTATTGACAAGGTGACACGATATTTTCAGCGTCTTTCATATAAGCTCAGCGTTATCTTGAGAAATTATCACGAAATGGAGAACGATTCCTGAAACTTTCACATACAGGCTGTATCCCTGTATTACAGCAGATAACCAAGTCAGCTCCAACAGATAACTTGGTCGTATACCATCAAGTCTTCTATCATGTACTCTCATGTATCGAGCAAGGCTCCTGATTTCTCTGAGAATTACTGGTGTGTTTGAGTATTGTACTTCAGCACCTATACTACTCTAAGCGTATCGTATATATATGTTTGATACACAGTGTTATTCCTGAGTGTCCCTTGCTACTAAAAGATAATCCAAAATAATGTTCCTTTGGTTTTCTTAGAACAATCGCAAATGCTCTTAAATGCTTATAAGTATTCCCTGAGCATTACTTGAATATTTTCGTAGGCGTTCCTCCAAATTCCTCTCAATCCTCTTTCAATGCTCCGGACGGCTGGTTGGATGGCTCCTTACGTATAGCTCCCAGTGCTCCGTAAAGTGCTCCTGAGTGCTCCGTACGGGCGGCGCGGCTGGAGGACAGAGACAACCCCTCTACTTATCCAATTTACCAATTTCCGGCCCGTAATCTGACACCCCAGGCGCTCCCTCGCGTGCAGGTCAATCGTGTATGTTTGCTCCAGGTACTGGAACGCCTTAGGATCCTAGATGGCATGGAAATAAAATGAAAATCTTGGTGAATATGTATATATATATATATTTTCTTTTTCCAATGTGGTGGAGAAGGACATTTTCTTCACGGTGAAGTGAAGGTTCTGCATATATATATATATATATATATATATATATA
>JAYMFT010266809.1:0-10686 GCA_038088735.1 Panulirus argus
TGAAAATCACACTAGTCCGTGATGGCAGTTATGAAGGTGAAAACGCTTTTCAGTAGGAGTTCTTAGAGTTTCATTTAACTTACAGTTTATGTATACACATGTGGCACTATTAGATTCATGGTGACAATCCACCTTTTCAGGTGCCAATAATCAACAAAGCTATTTAAATCTCGACATCTCTCCCGGGTAGGGGTACCGTCTAGTTCACACCCTCCCATACCAAACACTGGCCAGCCTTTAAAGGGAATTTGTAGTGCCTATGCGGTTGGTATGGGTGGGATGGTAGGTGTTGAGATGCTTTGTGGTTACGAGAGGAGGGAGGGTTTAGGCCAGGGTAGGCGGATGACTTTAGGGCAAGAAAAAGAAGATCATTATATTCTATTTCATTTTAGCATTTTTATATTTAATAAGGGTATCATAATGATTGATAATTGGATTGGCTTTCAAATTACCTGGGGACGAAATAAAGATCCTAGTATCAGCAATTAGTATGGTCTCAAATGTGTTACATGTGACCTAGTCAGTATGTATAAGATACGATACCATACTGTCCTGACCCATATTGACCGCTGAAAGCGGAGAGTGATTTATGGTTTGTCGTGGGCGGAGGGGTTGGTCCTGGGTAGATGGGTGAGTACAAGGCCACTTTTTTAACTTTTCGTTTTTGTCAATTTTCTCATAATGATTTGGTTGATGATAAGATGGGCTTTGAAGTTACCTGGGGACAAATTGAAGTTCCTAGTATTAGCAATCATGATCGCCTCAACAATATTACGAGTACCGTAATCTCGAGAAGGATAAAGAACGGCTGGGTTATTGAGATCTACTGGATAGTCTTTATCTTGACAATGTTTCGCAATTGCATTATTGCGATCGCCCCTGCGTACTGATTGCTTGTGCCAATAACATCTCTCAGTTACAATTTTATCGTCTGGCCAATGTATTTGACAGCGTAAACACTCCCAATTGTTGAATGATTGGGTCTACATCTTATTGAGGTCTTGCTAATAGTGTTATTGTACTGGAAAGCAACCTTACAAGCATTGTTCTTTAGTGCACTTCTAATATTAGTTAAGTTGGGAGAATAGGGAAGAACTACATACTTAGACCGATCCTCAATTGTAACAGCTTTGATATTGGAAGCATAAAAAGTCTTCCTAGCTTTCCAGTAAGCTTTGTTCACAAACCAGTTGGAGTAGTATGGCTGCCTAAATATATGTTTTATATGACTACCTTCCTCTGTCAAACTTGTGGTATCACAAATCCTTAGTGCTCTTAAAAACATGGACATAACTACAGACATTTTCAGAGAGGGATCATGCACTGAAAAATAGTGAATATAGCTTTCAGAGTTGGTAGGCCTTCTGTAGATATTAAAGAACAATTGATCAGATTCTCTCTTTATCAACACATCAAGAAAGGGCAGTTTGTCTTCCTTCTCCCAATCCATCTTGAATTTAACGGTGGGATGGACATTGTTCAGTTCATTAAAGATAGCAACACAATCCTGGGAAGATGGCCACAAAGACAACACATCATCAACGTATCCAAACCAGATTTTCGGATGATTATTGATTGAAGTTAAAATTTCAGTCTCAAAATATTCCATAGATAAGTTACTAAGAATAGGGCTAAGTAGATTTCCGATGGCAACACCGATTTTTTGTCTATAAAAATTACCTTCATCATCTTGAAAAACATTGTTGGAGACACAAAGCTCTAACAAGGCAATGAAAGTTTCAATGGGCAGGGGCAAGGCAAGACTGATATTAGGCAATTTTCTCCTCAGATATGTGATGGTTTCATCAATGGGGACTTTGGTGAAAAGTGAATTCACATCGAAGCTAGTAAGTCTGTGGTCAGGCAAATTAATGTTCTTAACTTTGTTCACAGAGTCTAAACTACTAATAACATAGGATGGAGAGATTTGTCCCTGAACAGTGCTAAGATGTTTGGATAACCATTTAGATAATTTATAACTAGGGGAATTAAAAGATGAGATAATTGGTCTTAGGGGACATCCATCTTATGAGTTTTGGGAAGACCATATATATAGGGAAGAGAGGGATTAATCATCTTTACTGCCTTCAGAATATCTGGGTGCTCATTCAACAATTTATTAAGTCTGGAGTTGAAAGTCATTATCTTATTATCAAGGGGATTAGAAGTTAATGTATTCAGAATAACAAACTGGCTAGTCTTGCCTAATTCTGTGATGTAAATATCTTCATTTTTCTTTAGGTTTACAATGGCTCTCAGGAATCTCTGGGGCATGTCACTACACTTAGAATTGTTTTCACTAGTCAAGGCACTTAGAATTGAACCAGATATGAAATCAAAATCATGGATGGCGCAATTAGTGGACTTTGTGATGGACACTAAATGTTTCACACTGAAAGAATCTGTGGATTTGAAAGAGAAGGACAGACCATAACCCAAAGCAAGTTTTTCATCCTGGGTTTTAGGAATAGCTCGAAAGATTGATGATGTTCTTATCAGGGTTTCATGCTTTCACCAATAAACTGTTGTAGAAAATCTTCTCTATCTTCCATTCCAGATGGTTTTTCTTCCTGATGATCTGGTTTCTTGTTCGTCTTCTTACTTCGCTGATGCGGTTGGCAGCAAAGACAGGGTCATCGTAGATGGAGGAGAGTTCTCTAGTAGCACATCTGAGATTGTAGAAGGCGTGGTCAGAGTTAACTTTAGCACTGTCAATGTGTTGCAGAAGGATTCCTTGCTCAATTTTGTCGAATGGAGTTTGTTTATTCCTATGGAGGACATCTGGGATTAAGGTGCGAGGAATGATTTTGTTGCAAAGAAATCCTTGTAGGAATTTAAGCTGTAACTTGTATATATATATATATATATATATATATCATACATATTCGCCTTTTCCCGCGATAGCGAGGTAGCGTTAAGAACAGAGGACTGAGCCTTAGAGGGAAATTCTCACTTGGCCCCTTCTCTGTTCCTTTTTTGGAAAAGCAGAAACTGGAGGGGAGGATTTCCAGTCCCCTGCTCCCTCCCCTTTTAGTCGCCTTTTACGACACGCAGGGAATACGTGGGAAGTATTCTTTCTCCCCTATATCCAGGGATAATACATATATATATATGCATATAAATAAAGAAATCGTATCAATTAGGTTCACTAGTTTAAGTGGCTCTTCGTCTGTTCCTGTGTCCTGCAATTATTTCATTACGAAATCCACTGGCCGTTCGGTACTGCGTGCCCAGCCTTCCCTCCATCAGGTACAGATAGTCCAGTTAGTGCTGGTGCGTCTGGGTGTACCTGGTCCACACTGCTGAAGGATATGATCATTAGCACCATCACACGCCACTACACTAAGGCTTTACCAGAAGGAGTTGGGTGGTTATTCACATCGTGTTATGGAGGGGTGACAGCTGATTTGAAGCTAAATCTTTCCAAGCATTGCCGATGATGTAATATCCTGATGCAAGTTGCAGAATGCAACAATTTCAAAGCATCTCAGCTTGCAACGAACCCCTACATCCTGTCGAGACTGTTTGCGGTAATGGAAGGTGTCAGAAACTTTCTATGATAGAGTTGCAGGAGTAGACAGACAGGTAGACAAATGCCTGAAGTAGATATATCTTTCCACTCGTCATCTAAGGAGGGGCATGTAATACCAGTTCGGGAAACGTGTGAAATGCCCCAGATATGGTGCAAAGCACGGGGCGAGTTTCCGGGAGCTATGAAAGCATAAATGAATTCCCGGTTTTCTGTGAAAGTCCTCAAAGGCAAGAACTTCCTTCCCCGTTGCCAAAGAAAAACACTGGTCGGGTCACATCCGGAATATGCATGAAGCGCTCCCTGTGGCAAACACAGCTATTTCTCAGGGCCTGTAATGACGGTGCACGTCTGCGAGGTGACCTTTATTATCCACAGTGGTGTTATGCTTCACCTGAGATGTTTTGAGCAAACGTAAGTGGTAAGATAAACAAGTCTGTGTCTGCTGATGCATACACCATTCCAGCCCACAGCTACCTGCGGAGAGGACACTAGGTATGGAGTTGTTGCCTATGTGTGAAATAGGTCTTAATGTTTGTTGTGAAAACCAGATATGAAGTACTAGTTTACTTCAATGGCGTCTGCAAATTAGTTATTCCTTCGTCGTCTACAGGGAGTCTTATAGCTCCTGGCTATTGACTGTTGTTCTAAGGGGACAACTAATACTTCATTCCTACACCTGACCTGTTCGCATCCTGTCTCAAAAGCTCCTCTGCATCACAAAGGAAAACAAAAAATTTCTGGATAGCCAGATAAACAGAAGACAAAGCCTTTGGATTTATGTTTGGCACAAATCCAAGGCAAGGTATTAGTCGCTCTCCGAAGCCGTAACGTGAGCCACAGTGTGACATTGAAGTAAGGTCAATGCGTTGCTATCTTCCGATTTTCCCCTCTGCAAATTATACCCATCCATTACCGAACCCCATCCAACCATCTATGTAAGAAGCAAAGACATTACAAGAGTTGTAGGAACTTCGCCTTTTAAGCAAAGTCGATACCACTGACAATAGGTGGTTCTAGGATATCAATTGGTGCAATTAACCTTATCACTGGAGTGATGGTGGACAATTGATATTAGATGCAGTCCACGTAATGTGGAAATTTCAGTAAGGGAAATTCCTATAGGGAAGGATGCAGGGAGTGAGGGAAGATATGGCCTATGGTCTCTTGCGATTTGCTTTCTCTATTTGTTTTTCCACACGACTCATCAGTCATATTCTATGTTTTGTCTTTTTCTTTTTCTTGCTGTCACACGCACCTCCTCAGTCACTCATGCACGTTTATTGTTATATTCGAAATATCAAGCTTCAAAAGCCAGTTCGATATGTGCAAAAGGAATGTACCTACCATGAAGAATTAGTACACGAAAATATTTCATGGTATAAGCAACAAAAAATCAAAGATGTGACTAATTTTCAAAGTGTCCAATAATGATACTTCCAGTGACAGCACTGACATCAAACACAGATTACCTAAATGTATTATTCATGACATCCAATATCTAGGTGAAAGAACATTAGAGATTGTGAATGTATTTCCTACAGGAATAACGCTAAGTAATCATTCGTCGGTGCTTGTCTTCCGCAACTCAGCCACCAGGGAGGGGGGGAACCCATGTTGGACAAAGATTACCCGACTGCAGATGCGGGAAAGTTATTATAACATAAATAAACAGCCAGACTCACTAACCCAGTTCCTCCAGCAAGCGCTTACCAAATAGATGCGAAGGTCTTAAAACGCCGGCAAGAGGGAGTGGGTAAATAAACTTCATCCTTTTCTTCCTTATAGCTGTACATACTTGCACAGGAACCTCTTGCATTATCAGCTGTTTTCATTTCATTCTCATTTCACGTCGGCCATTTACTGTGAGCCAGAATAGGGACAGAAGGTTCGAACGCAGCCCTACCACCTCGATGGGCTAATTCAAGACTTAAGGTAGTATTCAGGGCCACATTGATACGTCTTTATTTAGGTACACCTCCGTCATGGCGTAAGGCAGCATGGTTCACCCTAACTAACTTTAGCTCACTATTCAGCACCCCTGCTAGACCAGATAACGCGTTCATGGTTACAGGGCCTACCATCCTATATGCCACATATGTCTATGTTTACTGTAAGACAAGATAATCATGCATGACAACTACTCTTCTCCTGCATATACCATTATCACGGCACTGGGAGCAAGCATGACCTACAGTCAAAGCTCCTTCCATTGGAAGTTAACAGGCGGTAAGGGACGCATGACCATAAATCTTACCTGTGATGTGTTCTGACTGTGATCACTTGTCATGCGAGACCACACTACACGCTGCTTGAGGACTGCAGTAGGAAAACCTTTAAAGTAGCAACTGCTGGGGTTAAAGAGGGAATACGCGCACATGGTAAAAGATGTATCTAACCACTTTTTGTTTGAAAAGGTATGATACCACGGAAGTATCTTGAAAATTATCCATTGCTCTAGCCTCATTTTGGTAGCCCTGTTGTCATAATATTGTAATAGATCGACTGGTAGCGACATTTCCTCTCATTTGCCATAATGAATTGATGTACCGAATTCATATTTCGATGGAAATAACTATGAAGTGAGGCTACCATATTTATTAGGATATTTATCTCACCATTCCGCGTACCTACCCTACTGAGACATGAGTCGAATCTCTTATCTTGAAGTTCATCGGACTCATCCGTCAAGATTTTCTTTTTTTACTACCGTGTTTACCTGGTGAGTGAGTGCAGTATATTTACATCACCGCCATCAAAGGATCGTACCTGGAGACCAGGTCTGGTTTTAACGCTGGGTCCTACGAAGCTGTAGGACTACTGGTATCACTCTTCGGGCGACGGGGAAGCTATCCCGACTTGGCTGGGCCATAAATATCTTTAAAGCACTTCCGAGTCTCGCAAAGCTCATGCGTAAAGGAAAGATGTTGGTGCAGTGTTGCCATAAACTGCTCCTAGGGAGACTGTCATGATAATATCTCGGGGGGAAATATTCACCATTACTGTCCTCCTGTGGGATCCACAGTGTTAAGAGTTATATATATATATAGTCAAGTTGTCGATTCAGCTCTTCTGTCTTTCACCAGACGTGGAATATAACTGAGATAAATTTCGACGATCTAATGCTGGAAATCCAGTATAATGTTCTGGAACTAACCCCCACATATGATTACTTTATGTTATTCCTGCAGGTACATTCACCTTTATCTGATGTTCTTTCAACAGAGAGAGAGAGAGAGAGAGAGAGAGAGAGAGAGAGAGAGAGAGAGACTAGCCCTTAGTTTATAATCATCCCATTAGTTGGGTAGCAGAATTAAGGTCTTTGGGAATGAAGTCTGTATCCCCCACATGTGATACAAGGATACGAAGTGATTTTGACCTGAGTCAGATCTAGACAACGTACCGGGAACCGTTAGGCTTCCGTGCACCGGAGGTCACCAAACGCTACTGAGGTTCGTTGAAAAAAAAGACAATAAGATATCAGCCCATAAGGCGTCATATCGATATCACGTGGGTACTAAACCCCCTTCCGAAAAGGTTTACAGATATATCATCCATTTCGTGGTTTATTTTTCGTTTCGTCTACTAAGAGTTGTGAGATGGTCCCGACTTGATGGGTCGAAAAGTAAACCAGCAGTCGTAGAGTTCTGAGAAGTGATGGAGGGTAGTAGAGCCCCCTGAGAGGTACCGTAAACAAACAAGCCGTAGAGGCATCTGTCACAAGGTCTACCTCGGGGAAGACTCCCTCTGGCATGGTATTCTCCAATGCAGTGGCTTTCAGCATCTTGCAATGGCGGCATCCTGTTCTCATTCATCATATTGTGCGGCACCCTTATCCCATACATATGTCATATTTCGCGACATCACTCCCATATCCATCATATTTTGCGGCACCCGTATCCCATACCTTTCTATACTTCGCGACACCCTTGTCCCATACTATAAATCTCAAACTGAACCCGTAAACTGTGTTACTGTAGACAATTCTGACTGATAAAGTCGCAGTATGAGACCATTTATAAATCTATTATAAAACAGAAGAAAGAAAAATGATGCCAAATATCTGCTATGTAATGTAAAAACGACAGCGTCACCACATCAAGAGGCAGGGTGCAGCGGTATCCCTGTTTGTCCTCAATGCTTCAGTGGATCAGGGTCTGCTGCTTGGGGTACGCTCTCGCCTCCACTCCTGTGACAGAGGGTTAAGAGCCGTATCTGTCGACAAGATCTGTCAACTGGAAACGCTGGTGCAGCTGGACTGCTGAAGATAGAGAGGATGTAAGTACCATAACTAGAGGCTTGTGGATCATTAATGAGGAGAGAGAAGAAAAGTACCGAGAACTTTACTAAAGTGGGAGTCATTAAGAGTGGGTTTGGATAGTGATGACAGAGAGAAAGAGAGGGAGGGAATCTCTCATAAGATGGGGATGGGATTCTATACAGAAAGTATAGAATCCGGCTGCAAAGGGTGCGTGGTTGATGTGAGGGTGAGACAAGAATATGGGGTGATCGCCATTTATATTTGAAGTCTTGAAGATGAATTATTTAACTCTGTTTAGGTAGGACTGGAAACATGGGTGTAGTCGTCGGCCCAGACAATTCTGGAGTTGTGCGGAAGCAGACGGTAGCGTGGCTCAGCTGGAGCAAAACTTCTCATGAGCTTACAAATCATAAAATGAAAAGACTTCGAAGTGAATTGTGATAAAAAGTAAAACAAATCGAAAGAAAAATTGAAAAGGGGAGACTAAGAAGAAAGGCAGATAAACGAGAAAGTATAGGTATATGTTGAAAATGTTTTTTTGGGTTGAGAATCTGTGTCTGGGGAAGTTTCCAGGATATATGGAAACAAATGAATTCTCGAGAGTCTTGAGCGGTTGGCAAACAACTGCACTCCAGAGGAGAGAGTTGGTATTTCCAGGAAAACTGTGATATTACTTGTTAAAGATTTGTTCCGTAACGTATTAATACCAGCGTCTCCCTTATGAAGAAAGCAGATAATTTTTTTCTACCAACAATTCCTCTCATTCCTATTTGCTACAGGTACAGATACCATGTTCGTTAATACTTCTTTTCGCTAGTTACGGGTCTCAACTTCTGTTCTTTTTAGATGAATCCTCGTCCTCACAATACCCTTCATTCTGTGTCCACCTCACACTTCTTCACCCATAACTGAACCTCATCCGTGGGCGTCACCATCTCCTTAGCCTCATCAGTGGGCGTCACCATCTCCTTAGCCTCATCAGTGGGCGTCACCATCTCCTTAGCCTCATCAGTGGGCGTCAACCTCTTTGCAGTCTCGTCAGTGGGTGGCATCATTTCCACAGCTTCATCAGTGGGCGTCACCGCAGTCTCGTCAGTGGGTGTCACCACATTATTATGTTCCCCCAAGTAACAGATCGTCATGGTTACATCTTGACGCAATATGTCCACAATGTGACTCATTATGTTTTCTAGCCAGGATATTGAGTTAGCCGGTTGTCACTTCTTATCCACCAGACAAAGTATCATATCCACCAGGTGACATATCATATCCATATATCCACTACATATACCAAGTGACATATTATGCCCATCAGATGTCATGATTATCAGGTGACATATCATATGTACCACAACTAACGCGTTTTGTCCAATATACGTCACATATTATATCCAAGAACTGACATATTGTATTCACCAAGTGACATATTATAACCCCCAGGTGACACGTTACATCAAATGGCCGACAGTTTGCATCCAACAGGCAACAATATCATACTCCCAAACGATGACAAATATCATATCCATCAGAAGACGGTTGGAAGACGACGCTATATCCCTCAAAGGGAGACTAAATACTACACGTTGATCTCTACACCTCACAAGGAATCTCATGCTGTCATGTAACGCTCCAATGTCTGAGGGTATCAATAGAATCTCATGTAGAGCGAAGGCGTTATCATAACATACGTTGTACCCAGGACCGTAGCAAGCAACCACGTGGAGACCACTGCCTCCTCTCCTCCCCCCACCTCAACCCATCCTCCCCGCTATATCTGCCTCACAACAAAACAAATCGCATTTCAATTCAGCCATCGTTTCATACGCAGATATGAGTCTCCCATGGAACCATCTCCTGCGATAGAAATTCCAATCTTATCTCATAAGGCTGCGCATCAAACACATTTTCCATATTTCGAGCAATATCCTTGCAGGAGTTTGATAAGATTTGAAATATAGTATTGCCGGCAGGCTTTTCCGGGGGTGCAGTGAACGGACGGTGAACGTGGAAGAAAGATGTGGAAGACTGTGAGATTGCCTGCGATAAGTTCCCTTGGAACTAGGGCTTTCCCTCTGCCAATAGAAAATAGTTTATACATCGGTCAGTAATGTTCGAATGAAGAGGAAAGAGGGAAAATATATTATGAGTATCTACAATCAAAGTGATTTTGAGAGATTTTTGGTCTACATATGTTTTTTTTTTAGCGTTTCTAATGTATGCCTTTAAAAAAAGAATCTTCCTCTACACAAGTGGGAACGTCCAATTGTCCCGTAAATAAGCCCCGAAATCAATAACGATAGCATCTTGAACACCGAGATCTACGGAAGAGGTTGGATTGTGTTGGGAATGGAATGTGAGGACCAAGATGTGGTGTGAGGAAGGACGATCGAGTAAAGTAATGATAGGGTAAGGAGACTTATGGCTGAGTGAACTTGCAGAAGGCGTGCTTAGATGGTCTGGACGTGTGGAAAGCATGAGTGAGGGGAGGATGACCAGGAGGGAAAGCGTGTCGGAAGTGGAGAAAAACAAGGAGAAACAGGCGGTGGAAGAACTAGGAAGGAGGCAGTCAAAGATCCTTTGAGGGATCGGGTCCTGAACATGCTAGAGGGGGTGAGGCGTACGCAGAATGGGGCGAGGTAGAACGATGGATCACACAGGGGACGAAGCGCTGTCAATAGGCTCCACCAGGACAAACGAAGTGATTGGGAGGAACCACGGAGAGGCATGTCAGGCCTAGCTATGTATAAGGGGCTCTGGTTTTGGTGTACTATACATGTCAGCTAGACAAGGGATGTGAGCCAGAGAGGCCGTTCCTCGCTCTTTCCTTGCGCTACTTCACTATGCAGGAAATGGCAAATTATTATGAAAACACACACACACACACACACACACATAT
>JAYMFT010266820.1:328-10686 GCA_038088735.1 Panulirus argus
CATTAACTTGCATCTGCAAGCACACACACACACAAACACACACACACACACACACACACACACACACACACACATACACGGACGCAACGCACACACAACACACAACGCAAGCCCACATCCATACATAGTCACAAGGCCAGGGCTGGACCACCAAGAAAGCAGCTGTACATACACGAACATTTTATTACTGAGCTGCCTGACCTATGATCTGGTCTTGGGCCGTGACCCAGTCTCCAGGCTGGGGCCGAATACGACCGCATAACCAAAACTGGGTCACCATCTGTCGGTCCGGTCACACCCTACGCTTTAAAATTACTAACTTGGATACAACGATCGACAAAACTGGCCCAGGAGAGAGCAACATGAACACGGTCGTAGATCAGCAGACAGTAATGTGGTGACAGCGAAGAATGAGCTGTGGTGGACGAATAAACTCGTGTTTACCTCTCATGGTGAACACGGGTGGAGGCAACACAAGTCCGAAAACATATTAAGGAGTTGATGAGGACACAGCCAGCAGCAGTCTCTCAACCGGTCCCGCCATCGCAGACACCAACACCACCAACACCAGCCCGCTGGACCCCTGACACGCAGATCTGCATACACACACACCTCATCACAAGATCACGTGCACAAGTTCATCTCTACCCTCCATTACCATTATAATACCTGTTCTTGCGACAGCTGCGTACAAAAACACAAACAGAAAATATATATCACACTTAAAGCCATCCGTTGCCACCCACCACGGCCACTGGTGAGCGTTTTACTTCAGTCGTCATGCATGTCGTCTCTAGCGGGATGAAGACTGTACGAGTTCTCCATGACACAATCACGGCTACAGTGACAGGAGGTAGAAACCCTCCCCCCGGCTGGGGTGCAGCGCGGGAGTAGCTGTCAGGAGCGAGTCAGAAATAAGGAGCGTAGACACGAACGCTACTCGATACATCTTTGAATCAACAGCAGGAAGCGGTATAAGGCGACGGCATCATGAACTGTGGGCCAGCCCTCACATAACACAGCGCTTACCTTAAAAAAAAAAAACATAAGGACCCCCCCATCCCCAGGTGGTCCCGTGGCTGTTGCCACGGTCAGGTCACGACAAACACTATTGAGGTCACCAGTGACAAAGTCGACATTGACCCGTGACCCCTAGCATGGCCAGGTCTACCGCGTTCAAGTCCAAACCCTAACACCACCTGTGGTCACACTGCGCACACCACGGGCGGCCACGGCCTTACATACGCAATATGAACGAGAGCAGCAAAACGCGATATACATTACACAACTGGAATAATGGCTCACTCAGAACAGAATGTCTGCATCTTTACAGAAATCTTTAGAGTCACCCTTCTGACCCCAAACACAAACTGATCTGACCTGTACCAGGCAGGAATAAGGGAACGACTTCTCCATGGATAGGGTATTTCTGTAGAAGAAGACAAAGGACACATGTCAGAGGAGCCTTCTCCAAATGGGTAGAGGTCACCAGCAGAGTGCCTCAGGACTGTTAAAAGAATGTTACTTTTCTTTAGGTATATCAATAACTTGCCTGAGGGTATCGACTCCTTTGTATATGATGCACATGTCATGAGTAAAGTGAAAGGCTAGCAGGATTGCATCACCTTGCAGTGGGACCCTGACAAACTCCAAAGATGGTCTGATACAAGCTTAATGATATTCAACACGAGCACAAGTACAGTCATGAGGATGGGGCAGAGTGAAACAATGCCTCATTACCATCATCATCATCATCATCTAGCAAGAGGTAGACATTAGGATTGTGTGTGTCACAGGGACGGACTACGAGTTGACCTCGTCCCTAACCTGTCTCGCCACAGTCCCACTTTAGAGAGACCAGTAAAAGAGCAAAACTCTCTGCTGGCATATATTAGAACAGCTTTCAAGAACATGGGTAAGGAAATATTCCGTAAACTGTTCATATCCAACAAAAGGATAAAACTATAACATGCTTCTCAAATGCGGTCAGCGCACCTATAGAAGCAAAGAGAATCAATAAAGCAGGTCCAGAGGATGACAACACAGATGGTACAAGAATTAAGTGGGCTAAGTTACAGGGAAAGGCTAGAAACCTTAAATTTGCCCACTACGGAAGAGAAAGGAGTTTACATGGGAAAGACTGACAACAGGAGGCCTGATTGGCCCACGACTGGGTTGCCTGTTAAAAAAAGATAAAATAAAGAAGATTTAACTTGACAAGAAAATGTAATTCCGTTAAGCAATTTTCTAAGCTATCACCGAGTCCCCGCTGCTGCACATTAGCCTTCTATTGTCCCCGTTACCGCAGTCGTTTATACAGTTTATTTCTGACGTTTTTCTCAGAGTATACCTGAATATATAATGTATTTGTTTAAACGACTTTTGAAGGTATTTATAGACTCAGCATTTACTACGTCTGACGGTAACTTATTCCAGTGCTCAACACACCTATAGGAAAAAAAAGATTTTTTCCCACGTCCGTACTACATCTTTTAGCTTTGAGTTTTATTCCCTTTGTCCTGGTAACCGTATATGCTTGTTTTTCGAAAAAGATGTTTGTCATTTACGTTATCGAATTTGTTCAGAAATTTGAACACTTGGATTAAGTCGCCGCGAAGTCTACGTTTTTTAAGGGAGAAGAGATCCAAACGTTTTAACCTCTTCGTATGCCAGATTTCTAAGGGATGGTATCCATTTTGTCGCGCGTCTTTGTACCTGCTCTAATTTTTTCTCGTCTCTTTTATAGTTTGGGGACCAGAACTGGACTGTATATTCAAGGTGTTGTCTTACTAGAGACTTAAAGTGTGAGAATTGTTTCTGGTGTCTTGAAATATATGTTCCTGGCTATGAAACCTAACATTTGGATGCCCTTTTTTACTTGCTGTTTGACTCTGTTTAGCGTACTTCAGATTGTTGCTAATGACAACTCTTAAGGCCCTTTTCTTCATTTACTTTTGTTGGAGAATTTCAGAATAGTTTGTAGTCGTAACGTATATTCTTGTCTTCAAAGTGCATAACTTTACACTTGTTTACATTAAACTTCATTTTCCATCTGTTTGACCACTCTGCTTGTAAGTTAAGATCTCTATGAATCATTTCGAAGTTCCATCTGTTTGACCACTCTGCTTGTAAGTTAAGATCTCTATGAATCATTTCGAAGTCCCGCCTGTTTACAGCTCTACCTCCTAGTTTAGTATCGTCAGCAAATTTGGGGATCTTAGATAAGAGACCGAGTTCTAGATCATTTATGTATATTATGAAAGGAATGGAGCCTAGGTTCGACCCCTGTGGCACACCACTCGTTACGTGTATCCAATCTGAGGCTTCGCCGTAAAATACTACACGCTGGTTTCTTCTGGTAGGCCAGTCTTTGATCCATGTATAGAGTTCTTCATCGATTCCGTGTGTTTTGAGTTTATTTAAAAGTTTGTAGTGAGGTACTTTATCGTAAGCCTTTTGGATATCTAAATATACTGCATAACACGGCACTTTTACGTCCCAATTCTGATAAATAACATAAAAAAAATCTAGTAAATTTGTCAGGCAGGATCTTCTATTGCGAAAATCGTGCTGGTTGTCCAATATAATTTTGTGATTCTCTGGTAAAGTGACAATTTTACCTCGTATTATTTTTTCCATCATTTTACCTAACACTGACGTAAGGCTAATTGGGAGGTAGTTCAAAGCACACTTTTTGCCTCTTTTTTTTTTTTATACAGGAGTAACATTTGCTAGTTTCCAGTTAGATGGCACCTGACCATCCGATAGAGATCTGTTGAATATCTTTTGATAAGAGGTATATCAGCTGAGACGTCTCCTGACCTCTTTTAAAAATCTTGGAGAAAAGTTATCTGGGCCGTTGGACTTGTTAGGATTCAGTTGATCCTGGTATTTCAGTATTTCAAAGCTCTTTATTTCTCTAATCTTCAACTCTTCTTCATCAGATCCTTGAAACATTTTCACTGGTTGCGGTATTCGAGATGTTTCTTCAATTGTGGATACGGAGTTAAAAGAATAATTCCGTATGGTAGCCATTTCCTTGTCGTCAGTAGTTAGTGTCACGTTCGTTTCGTAATGGTCCAATTCCTTCTTTTAGTGACTTCCTTTGTCTTATGTATTTGAAAAATTCCAGATGATTCTTCTTAACTTTCAAGGAAATTCTTTTTTCTTTCTCGCGTTTACTCTGTCTCACAACCTTCTTACATTCTCTTTGGATTTTGATTAATTCCTGGCGACTTTCATCGGTTCCCGTTGATCTAAACTTCTTACATGCTTTCTTCTTTTGGCAAACTAATACTTCTATTCTCCTATTTATTCATGATGGTTTTGAAATGTTGCAAGTTCTCTTCGTAATTTGTGGAACAGTGTGTGATCGTCAACAAGTTTTGTCCAGCTGGTACTACGATTTTCGTGCCTTATGTTTTCAAAACCTGCTCGCCTGTAATCTGGGATCAAGAGTTTGTTGTCATTCATTTCATAATCTAAAGTCATTTTTAATCTAATCAAAGTGTGATCGCTGTTTGACGAATTCTCGCCTACTTCGCGAGAGTTGATTAAGTTTATGTCGCTGGTGAGGACAAGATCAAGAATGTTTTTACCTCGTTTTTTTCTTTTTTAACTAAATTCTAGAAAAGCATCTTCAATCAGTTCCGTAAGTCTCGTTCCTTCTCGGCCACCTGTAAACGTGTTCCAATTTATGTTTGGACTGTTGAAATCTCCTCTTATTATAACCTCTACTATTTACTATAGTTTTGATTTCACTGTATAGCATCCTATTGTCGTCTTCTTTTTGCTTAGGAGGCCTGTAAATAACGCCGAGCCGTAGCTTACTTTTGAACTTGTCGGTAATGTCAATATAAAGAGAGTCGCAAGTGTGTGTGTCTACTCTGCTTATCTTAATAGCACTCAGATTGCTATCATCGTAGATCAAAACTCCACCACCTACTCTATAAAAGCGATCTTTCGTAAACAGTTTGTATCCGGGTATTGCTTACTCGGCGATTAAGTGTTTATTCTCAGAGTTTACCCACGTTTTGAGATGGCAGTAATGTTCGTTTTCTCAGTCACTGCATAGGATATAAGTTCGTGGCGTATCGTAATGATGCTCCGGGCATTTGTGTATACTGAACTTAATTTCCTTGGAGTTGATTTCTGGACTGAATTTGTCTTTTTTTCTTTCTTTTCATAATGTCGATACGCATGTTTGTATTACCACTGTTCATGTCTGCGCGTGCAGCAGCGGGAGAGTGACGAGTCTCCATCTGTTCTGAGTTCGTGACATTACTCGAATCCCCCCCCCCCACCCGCACTGGACCCTTCCAGCCTTGTTCCTAACAGTTACCTGAGAGATGACCTGTAGCAACTTAATACTGCCTGAGTTGTCCCCAACTGACCCTACTTGACCTTTCTTTGCCAATTCCTTTGCCTGCGAAGTTACCGCTACTCCCCGAGGATCACTACCGCGATGGCCCCATCCATCCTCTACCGCTACCTTTAAAGTTGTCAAACTGGACGCCTTTTTCCTCAGATCCCTTTCACACTCCGCACCGACCCGCCTCCCACAGCTGCCTCCTCACCCTCCCCCACTCTCCTAGTTCCTTCGTTAGCTCGACCGTGATTTCCTCTCCTGAGTACTTTAACTCTATCGAAAAAAAAAAAAAAAAAAAAGAGTGAGGAGTGACCTGATCACAGCCTTTAAGTTTTTAAACCAGACTGATGATGCAGACAGTGAACAGTTCTTCAAGATACGTCGGGACAGATCAACCAGAGGATAAAACAGGATATTAAGCAAGAAACTTGTTAGAGATGTAAAAAAGTACTTTTATAGTACAGGTGGAGGATGAATGGAATAAACTGAAGGATGATGTGGTAAATGTGGATGGTATACAGACGTTTAAAAGGTTGTATGATAGTAGAGAACGTTCCAGAGATGGGGCCCTACCATTGTAAACCTCCCCTCCGCCCTACCATTGTAAACCTCCCCTCCCCGTACAGTACAAATAAGTAATCACACACAAACACACATTTGTAACTTGTCTAATGAAATCGATGATGTCGCTTTGTATTCTGTCTTGTATATGGATGTACGTGAATGTCTTGTGTACCATCAGCAGACCTAGTATTTTATGTACTTCTCCTGTAACCCCTCAGTATACCCCGTGCGAGTTGTCCATCTCGTATCTGAATGTACTCCAATAGGTCTGTGTGTATATATATCTGAAGTTATAATGTACCACGACATTTCTTTATATTATCATCTTACAACAACCCTGCTTCCTCTAGTCCTCTGACGGAACGAGGATCCTCTGGGTCCCTCGGCCCGCCTAGGCCCACCCCATCACCTTCCTATGTCCATATATTGTGCCCACTGTAAGCTCTGTTCTTGCCTCCTCCTACCCTCTGCTCTGTGCCCATGACCCACACAAACACAGAAACAACTTGCCAATGTTTAGTTTTTGAATAAAGAAGACACTATGAACGTGAAATAAATAAGGAAAACGGTACGAGTAAGAATTCAGTTAAGAAAAAAAAAAAAACACCCGCGAGACCATGACTCAAAGAATTTCTCTTAAGCAATGATCCTCTCACACTGTACATACTACAGCGTCCGCAAAACGCCTAGTAAGCCCCAAATATATATATTCACGGATAAGGTTTGCTGTGGACACAAGCATATGACCTTCCTCAGGTGAAATCGTCGTACATCTGGTCGCTGGGAATAGTGCTTCTAACGGAGTGAGCACCAGGAACCCGCCTCAGTATGCCTCGGGCTATCTTGAGGGAACGAAGTTCTTTCTTTATTCTGCCACTTCATTTTGGGAATTTCGCTTCTGAGTGCTGTCTTTCTTCCACCTGTGCTTCAAGACATTTGGTTCTTACCTTTCTAAGGAGAACTCTCGCTTGGAAGCGCACTGGGCGCTCAAAACGCACGGTCAGGTGGCCGTTTCCTGCAACACCTCATCAGTGCCTAGCCTCATTCAGGAGATCAAAACCCGATGGACCAAAAACGTGGACCTAGAGTACTTCAATAACCTTGCCAGTTCCAGGCCCAGACGTCTGCAGATGGTAATCAATGCCAAAGGAGAGATGACAAAGTAATAAAGTGTAAATGTGACATCGCCTTTGAAATTTCAGTGCATGAAGGAGGACAAGGTTTCAAGCGGACACTGTATCCCTGATTTCCCCATTACACCACAGGACCTCTGGTGGGTGTATGATGGCATACCACTGTATTCTGCACCCCATACTAGACTACTGTAGCTCTGTCCAGTTAAAGGGTAACTAAACGCCAAATGTGCAGACACCAAACATCCTCTGGAGATGGAGAATGTAGATTCCGGTCAAATCCCAGACAGTTCAGACAAACTCACACTGCCCAACTCTACATTCACACAACACTCCTAACCATCCTGTGGGCGGAGGCGCAGAAGAGGATACAGGGTGCACAACAGGTGCCAAGGACTGGGGCCCAATGACTCAGTTACATAACAATTTACAAAGTGAGAAAACATTCTACGGGAACTGAACGGTAATGAATGACTTATTCATCACTTTACATTGTACATTAACTGTTCAATAACGCTGAACATTCAACATCAACTAGATTATATATCAAGATATTTAATAAATGAACTATTTAAAGCAGGCAAAGTTAGGATACTTTTTAACGATCTGAGGTAGGACATTGTCATGGTTGAAATGCTTACATATATTTTGCAACGTTCGGTAAGAATAATATCTGAACTCACTGATTTTGCTACAGTCAAGCACAGGAGCTATGGGAGTAGCTTTGCTGGCTGTTTACGATTGGGCTGTTCATTATCAGCAGGAGAGGCAAACTCCCATGAGTATCTTACAGCTCGGCTTGAGTCAGGCGACATCGTGGTGTCTACTGATCCTGTTACTAGAGCCACACACGCATGTGTGTGGGTATGTGTGAGTGTGTGTTTCTCTCACGATAGTATGGTGGTAAATGGATCTGCCTGAGTTCATTTCACATTGTCTTCTGTGAAAAGACATTTCGTCCACACGTTCATACAGAATGAATGCTTAAGGCTCCTCGCCGGCAGACCTAAGGGAGAGGCAACTACTTCCTTCGAGGCAAAAGCTTATGCTCGTTCATCAGTCTTTTATCGTGCAGTCTGAGTCCCATATGTGACGGAATCCAGACAAGCTGGACCCCAACTCACTCACTGATAATTTGGTCATACACGAGTCACACTTGACAGAAACGTACGTACGTTTTAATCTCGCTGAATGGAGTCTAGAGTGCAGCTAGTGAGGAGAAAGAATCACTTACACTGGGTGGCTGTGGGCGGCATGTCCTTCACCCGACGACACTGTGTTACGGTGGGCGTCGTGACCAGGGCGGCAAAAGGGAACTAAGTGCTGTTGTCGGTGCTCCACTGGCGGGCTGACCCTCCCAAGACTCCACCATCCCATCGGCCACGTGTGGGACTCCGTCCGTCCCTACTCCAAGAACGTGTTGACAGAACCGTCAAATTATATATATATATATATATATATATATATATATATATATATATATATATATATACTTGAATCATAACAACTTAGTCCAAAGTTAAGCCTTCAGGAAGGTCAGCCTTCGGAAGGTCAGCCTTCGGAAGGTCATAATAATTACTTGCATCACACCCAGTTAATGCATTCACGTTCATGAAGGACTGGGTCGTGCCTATGAAGTCCTTGTTTATATACGTAAGGAATAAGGAATGCACATCCTTCAGAAAATTTGTACAGAGAAGTGTTTTAAAGAGACATAATACACAACCGCCCCGGCAACTTATGACAAACGGTATATTTCCCCCAGTGAGACCCGAGGTCTTTAAGGTGCATTAAGAATCAACTGTTTCGGGTGAGTCTTCCCTTCCGGTCAGCAATCAAAGTGAAGACACATCCACAAGATACAGTCTATAATATCAAACGAGGAGACGAGGTGCGCCTGACAACAAGCCCAGCTGGACACACCGCAAACCAGCAGCAGATCATACATCGTCATCAACAGTGAGCAAGGACTAGAGTAGAGTGTACATCAATAATATTCAATGTTTCTTGGTTTTCGCTTATGCTGCCATAGTAAGAACATGCAACGGCAATAGAGTGTTGTATTTTCCATTGCATATTACGGGTAAATATTTTTATTACGACCTGAAAAAATGCTGAATATATATATATATATATATATATATATATATATATATGATCACCAAAGGCAGGAGTCATCACCCGACCCCTGCATTTGATGACCCGACTCCAGCCTTTGGTGGTCACATTTTTTACTGGAGTTCCTGCTTGACCCTCACTCAGCTGATAAGCTCATGCGCCTTACATATCATATATATATATATATATATATATATATATATATATATATATATATATATATTCTTTCTCCAAGTCTCTTTGATCTCTTCATACACGACCTCCCACAACCTTAAGCACACCTCAACAAGCAAGTGGTCGGTCCTTTTGCCTGCGAACGACGGCACGATCACCTCACACACCGAGGTGGCACCTACATTACACAACTGGAACAATGGCTCAACCAGAACAGATTATTTTTGCTGCTGAATTTATTGTTCCTTTCCATGGGAAGGAAGGAAAATCCAGTAACGAAATTATTTTGGTTCTAACCAATCACAAGGAATTTTCACCACCTGCTAGTATTTTGAAACAGAGGTGTTTCCAAACAGGAAGACACCATACAGAATGTATCGATAAAGAACAGCCCATCATCTTATGAATAATCAGATGTCTTTTCCCTTCCGTGTAAAGTCTATAATAAGATGCATGTTGGCCAAACGGGTAAATATTCAAAGGAGACGATTCAAGAGCATAAATGTCCAGTAAGGACAGCCTCGGAATCAAACGCATTACTCAAAAGATCACATACTTCAACTGAAATGGGGGGGAGTCAAAATTATTCGTCTCACTTATAAAAAGGCTTATTTTCAAATGCTCCCTTACCAAAGTTAACAGCACCAAAATAAATGAAGAAACTCATAAATCATATAATACCTTGTTGAAATCTCTGTTGAAATGTGGCAAAATTAAGAGGGCAGTTGCTGATTTGACGTCCTTTGTCAGGTGGAGGGACGGGTCACTTTACCGTTCCGGTCAACCTCTCCTTGTTTCTCGGATCAACTGTTCCTTGTTCCCTCAGTTGTGGTGGAGTCTGGCTTTGTATAAAAATTCTCTTGTTCATGTCGACTCTGCGTCTTTGAAAATGGCTTGAAATACAGTCGAAAGCTTGGAGCTCCTGTGTTCATTTCTCCAGAGAGTTTAACACCTCTCTCTCTCTCTCTCTCTCCTCTCTCTCTCTCTCTCTCTCTCTTCTC
>JAYMFT010266831.1:0-10685 GCA_038088735.1 Panulirus argus
GCACACATATGCACCACACATATATATATATACATATCAACCTATACATATATACATACATACACATACATATACACCCATGTACATATTTAGACTTGGAATAAAGGAGGCTTCAGAGTATAGAGAGAGGCTTTTAACTTTCAGGAGGGCTTTACAAACAAAGATTAGAGGTATGTTGTGCATATGGACTACTTGATGTTATTGGGCTGCACCAGGCCATAAGAACAGTTAAGGGGTTGCATCAGGCCATAAGAAGCAGTCAAGTAAATTATGGATTATTATATGGATTTTTCCCATGGATTGCAGAGTCTGGTTTCTGTTCTTTTGATGTGCAGATTAGAAACTGAATGTGTGTAAATGAGGAAATTATCAACCTGCTTTGGTTGCTACTTCGTTAAGACAGGAAGAGGTAATCAGTTCATAAAACTTTAGTATTTTTTCTGGTGATGTTTACAGGTTGTGATGTTGAGATGTTGGGGGTATTAGTTGTTACTTTAGAATAAATATTAGTAACCATATTTAGCTGTTTGATTTCTAATTCAAAATCTTATCCTGCTGTAGGTGTAATTTTTCATTCGGCAAGTTTTATTCAGACTTGGTTTGTCACATACTATGATATACTTAGCGTATTGGTGTTAAAAAATTTTGTACTCGAATTAATTTTTTTAAGGGGATATTGGGTATTGTGAAAGATTAAGACATCTGTCAAGGGATAATTAAAGTAAAGAGCTGAGAAAAAAATGGCAGTGCTAAGCAAGATTTTTTTTCATACTTGTTCGCTGTTTCCCACGTTAGCAAGGTAGCTCTAGGAACAAAGAAAAGGCCTCATACACATCTTGCTTGGCAATAAGATAATCTAGTTGAAATTGATCATTAATGAATAATTTGCATTTTGATAAATCATGTTGAAAGTTTGTGTAGAGAAATAGCCAGGTGCCAGAATTCACTGGCAAGTTGTTGCTTATTTAAGATTACTTATTTATACTCTTTTGGGAGGGAGTTTAATGGAACCCCATCCCATGTACATTGTATTGTAATGTAACTTAAATTGCTGTATGCAGTCTGCATTAAGCATGTCCTCAGTCATTTTACTTTATTCCAATCTTTTGCTGCTCATGTGATATAAAAGTACATCCTCATGTCTTAAGTTTTTTGCTTCATTTCATGGCTTGTTCTTTGGTTCTTTTTCTACATTTCTTCAACTGTTCTCTGTCTGTTTCACCAATCCATTTTAATAACTTAAAATTGTGTTTAGGTCACTCTCTTTAAAAATTTAAAGGTTGTATTCAGGTCACAAATCACTCTCTTTCTAGGAATTCGGTTCTTAATCCTGATACAATCTTTGTTGATCTCTTCTGGACCTTTTCTATTAGCTCTTTATTCTCTTTAGGTGTAGTAACGAAGCTTTAGAAGCACATTATGGTTTTGGCCACATGATTGGATTTTATTTTACTTTTAGCAGTCGGTTATAATGTACTACATTTGTGTTGTATGATGTTACATTTTTAATGTTAAGGAATGTTTAAAGAAATGTATTATACCAGGGTAGAATGAATGGAAGTCCCTAACCTATTTGTATTGTTTGCAGCACGGCCAGTTTTCCAACTTCGCTGCCAACTGCAAAGGAGCCATCCATGGTGCCATTCTTGTCAACCACTGAGGCGCCTCCAAAGCTGTTAATTTGCTAAATCCCACAGCGCCTATTTGAAAGTGGTTCCTGTAAAGCCTACAGGCACTCATTACTACACTTTAAATAGCTTCCCAGATCACAGGATCAGAGAGCAGCATCGGCCCTCCAACACATCCCAAGTACTGCCGCTGCAAATGCTTCATTCATCTTCTAGTACAAAACCATTGCTCTTCTCTAATGACCACCCATGTTGGAGTGACCGTCAAGTTTCCGGGGCCTTGCTTGATCACTAGCGAGGAGTTTAGGAAAGTGCTCGTCTCACCTCTTCCTATACAGTTTTTTTAATTTGTTGTGATGCATGTCCAGTTTTCAGCTACTGGTCTCACTGAATAATGCTGTGATTTTATGTTATGAGGAAATTAATACTGGATAGGCATTGTTGAATTTTGAAATATTCCTTTTACTGGTGTGTTTTGAGAATGAGCACATAATTTTGCATTATTTTTGAAGGCTATTGAAGTGAATGTGTGAGAATGATGTGACAGTTGATTTTTATAGGATGCACTAGCTTGCCCAATATGAATTTTTCAGATAATCCCTCTTGTAGTACTTGATCCTTTAAAGTGATCGAGTGTTTAGCATGAAAGTGTTCCATAATTATGGAAATAAATGGTTCTTTTTACTTTTTTATAGAAAGGGGGCTCCTCCCAGCTTGCCCATGGTAATTCTTTATTTTATAATCCTTATTGTAGGTGTGGGACAATGTTTTTTGGTAAATAAAAACATTGAGTAAAATGGTTTTTGATTTGCCTTTATTTGATTAATAGAGAGATTCTCACATTTGGCATGGAGGCAAGATTTGATAACTCTTAGAAAAATATATATATATATGCACTTAGAGAGTATCATAACTTATTTACAAATATGTATTGGTTTTCCAATTCCTACCCTAAAAGCAATAGTCTGTTTGGCAGCCAAGACCTGTTTCGTGATGAGTGCTGTTAGACAACACCTGGTCTGCATTGTTACCAGAGAAGCCATTTGAAATTGGTTGCAGTTTTAGAACATGATATATATAGAATTGATATCAATAAAAGTTGTTTGAAGGATAATTCTCAGGAAGCAGTAAATACAACAATCATTGACTAGAAGTTGATAGAAATGGATAATCTGGAAAACATGCAACAAGAAAAATAATCAAGTGTATAGCTTAGCAACAAATATACTGTGTTGTGGACATCATAATGAGTTTAACCTGAGGTCTATGTATTTCTTGAAAATAAACTTGTTGCAGCATTTTTATCTGCAGGGGAAACCTGTAATTGGTGTGAAACCAATTGTTTCAATACATTTTCTGTGGAACCACTGACTGAACTAACTTTAGCAGTAACAATTGACTTGTCCTGAATTCCTTGAGCAGGCAAATTTCTGCTAATTCTCTTCAGGTTAAAAGTTTTGTGATGCAAGTTTGTACCTGTTGATTGATGGCCAGTGAATCCACTACCTCTGATATTTCCACTGCTGAAACCTGCATGTCGTCCTTTTGATATTAAGCTAACTGGTGAGTGAGATGAAAATGTTGCTGTTGGTTGTTGACCAATGCTTGCTGCAACTTTGCCACCACTGAACACTGTACCTGTGTGACTTCCTGTAGATGCAAAGTTAATTGAGGGTGCATGAGAGAGAACTGTATTTTTCAGTGGTTGTGGAATAACCCTAGCAGCAGTAACTCTGCCTCTGTTGGCTGCTTCCCTGTGATCATCAAAGCGTATGTGTCCAAGTCTTTGCCTGGGTCTTGGGGACACTGTTGAACTCGTAGGATTGAGTCTCACAATTTTGAATTCAGGGTTCACACCTCCAAATCCAGTCTCAGTTCCTCTGTGTGCAATTTGTCCTTCACCCACTGCAGCTGAGAATGCTCTGTTTGATGCTTGACTTTCATGCACCCTATTTCCTTTTAATTTTTCAATGATTAAGCCACCAGTAGCTTCATTAGTATGAAAACCACTACTGCTTGCTTGTCCAGCTGAGAATCCAGTTTTTGCTGCCTGTCTTCCACTGAATCCATTTGAACCAACATGGGCTCCTTGGAATCCATTTCTACTTCCTTGGCCAACTGCGAATCTATGTAGTTGTATTCCATTAACTCCTGTCTGTGTTTTGTGTCCAACTTTGTGTACAGGTGCAGGAGATGAGATTAGGGTACTTGCAACAGGGGCAGAACTGATGACATTGGCTAATGCTCCGCCAGTAGCTAAGCCACCAGAACCTCTTCCAGGAAAGCTGTGAACTGGGCCTATGTTATCTGTTGGTTTTGCATGGAAACTGCCACCACTGACTGTGTGACTCACTGTTACACGTGACCCACCAGTCAGAGTGGAACTGGGGCTACTTCCAATTGTCCCATGTTCATCAAAATGAAGGTGACCTGCTTGCCCGCTGGCAAAGCCACCATTGCCATCACCATCTCTAACTTCTGTTTGACCTGCAAATCTGCTTCCAGTTTGCTGTGTGGCAAAGCCACTAACTCCTACTGGATGACCGGCAGCAAAACTGCCTGTCTCCTGTGAAGTTAAGCCACTAGTTTTAACTCTTGTATGGCTAACAGCAAGACTGTCTCCTGTGTGATCAAATCTGCCTCCTGTTTGCTGTGTGGCAAAGCCAATGGCACCTACCCCAGTGTGACTAGCAGCAAAGTCATTGTTCTGTTGTGTAGCAAAGCCACTGGTTTTGACTTCTAATTGACCAGTGCCAAAACTGCCAGTTGAATGTTTTGATGTAAAGCTACTGGCCCCAACACCTGTATGACCAAGAGCAAAGTTACCTCTATCAGCTTGAATAGCATGACTTTCAGTATGATGATCTCTTCCTTCTGCATGGCTTGTGGTATGATCATCTGTACCTTCTGCATGGCTTACAGTATGCTCATCTCTACCCTCTGCATGTCTTATTTGTTCATCTCTTCCTTCTGCATGGTCTATAATATGCTCATTTCTGCCTGCTGCATGGCTTATATGCTCATCTCTTCCTTCTGCTTGGCTTATGATATGCTCATCTCTACCTTCAGCAAGGCTTATGTGATCGTCTCTACTTCCATCATGTCTTACAGTATGATCATTCCTACCTTCATGATGGCTTATGGTAAAATGATCCACACCCACATGACTTGCAGCAATTCCACTTCCACCTAAAGTGCGACTTTTAGATAGGTCCGAATCTATCACATGCGTTTGATGTGTTGCAAAACCACTAGTTCCACCCACATGGGTTGTGGCAGAACTACCATCACTGTCAAAATGATCAGCAGCAAACTTACCGCTACTAACAGAATGACTGAAATCAATCTGGTTAGAGGTTAGTCCACCAGCAAAGCCAGTACTGCTCACATCTTGTGCCCGTAATTCAGGAAGGCCACTTTCCTCTGCCCCAGCAAATTCATGCCCTACATCATCTCCACCTATTTCCTCATCACCTCCATCCTCCTCTTCTCTTTCATTTTCCTCTTCTTCACTCTCTTCCTCACTCTCCTCTTCCTCTTCCTCCTCTTCGTGTTCACCTCCAATTCTAGCGAAGGCGCTGACCTGAAAACCACCTGTATCAGCGTGTTCTAATCCATCGGAAGAATCAGAATCGGCTCCACCTTCTAAGACAAATCCGTGTCCAGATATGAATCCAGTACTGGAGTCAGTTTCTGAGGCAAAGCCAGAAGCACCTGTTGCAGTGAACCCAGCACTTCCTGCTGTGGATAATCCACTGCTGCCTGAAGTGACCTCATGGGTTACTCCTGTAGAGGTGAAACCAGTACCTGTAGTGGATCCAGTGGTTACACCTTGTGAACTAAAGTCAGCACCAAATGAGGTCGATTCACTGCCACTTGTAGAACCAAAGCCAACACCTACCCCGGAAGTGAAACCAGTGCCTTCTGCTGAGGTAAATCCACTGCTCCCTGAAGTGAATGCAGTACTTACTCCTGTAGAACCAAAGTCAGCACCTGCTGAGGATGATGCACTGCTCCCTGACGTGAATCCAGTACTTACTCCTGTAGTATCAAAGCCAGCACCTGATGAGGATGATGCACTGCTCCCTGAAGTGAATCCAGTACTTGCTCCTGTAGAACCGAAGTCAGCACTTGCTGAGAATGATGCACTGTTCCCTGAAGTGAATCCTGTAGAACCAAAGCCAGCACTCCCCTCGGAGGTGAAGGCAGCACCTGATGAGGATGATGCGCTACTCCCCGAAGTGAATCCAGTACTTAATCCTGTAGAACTCAAGCCAGCACTTCCCTCGGAAGTGAAGCCAGCACCTGCTGAGGATGATGCACTGTTCCCTGAAACGAATCCAGTACTTACTCCTGTAGAACCGAAGCCAGCGCTTCCCCCGGAAGTGAAACCAGCACCTGCTGAGGATGATGCACTGCTCCCTGAAGTGAATCCAGTACTTGATCCTGTAGAACTGAAGCCAGCACTTCCCTCAGAAGTGAAGCCAGCACCTGATAAGGATGATGCACTGCTCCCTGAAGTGATTCCAGTACTTACTCCTGTAGAACTGAAGCCAGCGCTTCCCCCGGAAGTGAAACCAGCACCTGCTGAGGATGATGCACTGCTCCCTGAATTGAATCCAGTACTTAATCCTGTAGAACTGAAGCCAGCACTTCCCTCAGAAGTGAAGCCAGCACCTGATGAGGATGATGCACTGCTCCCTGAAGTGATTCCAGTACTTACTCCTGTAGAACCGAAGCTAGTGCTTCCCCCGGAAGTGAAACCAGCACCTGCTGAGGATGATGCACTGCTCCCTGAAGTGAATCCTGTAGAACCGAAGCCAGCAATTCCCTCAGAAGTGAAGCCAGCACCTGATGAGGATGATGCACTGCTCCCTGAAGTGATTCCAGTACTTGCTCCTGTAGAACCGAAGCCAGTGCTTCCCCCAGAAGTGAAACCAGCACCTGCTGAGGATGATGCACTGCTCCCTGAAGTGAATCCTGTAGAACCGAAGCCAGCACTTCCCCCGGAAGTGAAACCAGCACCTGATGAGGATGATGCGCTGCTCCCTGAAGTGAATCCAGTACTTAATCTTTTAAAACCAAAGCCAGCACTTCCTTTTGAAGTGAAGTCAGCACCTGCTGAGGATGATGCACTGCTCCCTGAAGTGAACCCATTGGTCACCTGTTTCGAACTGAATCCATCACTTTTTACCTTGGAACCAAAGCTAGCACCACCCACTGAGGTGGATCCAGCATTTCTAGCTGAGGATGATCCACTGGTAATTGCCGTGGATCCTGTGGATACTCTCCGAGAACTGAATCCACTGCCTGAAGAAAATACTTTAGACCCAAAGCCAGAACTTCCAGCTGAGGCTGATCTACCACCAGTTTTAGCGAATGCATTGCTGGCACGTGAACTGAAGTCAGACTTTTCCTTTGAAGCAAACCCACTACTGCTGCTAGCAGAAGTGGAGCTTCTACTTGCTCCTGAAGAGGTGAAACCATCTCTCACTCCCGAGGATGCTTCAGAACTTCTAGCTTCAACTGATCCAAAACCACGGGTGATGTAGACATTACTCGACTCTCCTTCGTACTGCACCTCAACAACAAAACCAGAGTCCCCCACGACTTCATAGTTTACTCTCTGGTTGCGTCCGTCGGGGAGTTGGACAAAGTACTGGCCTCCTGTCGAAGCCCCTTCATTCTTCTCGAAGTGGCCGAAGTTGTTGCCCGAGTGGGAGTCTTCCACGTCATATCTGGGGAATGTATGGGTTCAACACAGAGAAATAACTTTAAAGGAAATTTTTCTGGCATTTTTTTTACGTTGTGAGTGTAAGGATTTTATATGCTTTTTAGGAAGAAGAGACATCCAAAAACGAGCTAAATGTTTGGAAGTAACCACTGATATTGTAGGATCTAAAATGAGAATTATTCTCATTTCTCTACCTATACACTCAACCTAGCCATAAGATCTAAACAATGCTTTCATGAGTTTGCACATCAGATAATCTCAGAACCCTATCTATCCATTATTTCAGTCTCCCAATCTAGTCCAAAGCTTTTATAAAAATTGATTGTGTTATAATAATATTCTACTTATAATAATTAAAGTTCTGATTTTTTGTTAATGTATTATCACAGGAACAGTGGTTGAGTTGACACCAAATTTGTTAGAAAAATGACTTGTGACTGAGAAGCAAATGCAATTCATCATTCTTTTTCCCATACATGACTGCCATTTCCTGCATTAGTGAGTTAGCATCAGGAACAGACAAAGAAATGGCCTGATTCACTCAGGTTTGCCGTCTATTTGTCATGCACAGTGCACCAAAACCTAAACCCTGTCCAAAACCCAACCCCACAGACTTTAACATGGTTTCCTCTGAATGCTCTACTATATCGTGGTTCAGCCCAATGAAAGCTTGTCATTCACTTTATACCACATTGCTCCTTTTCGCTTTATCCCTTGCATGCCTAGCACCCACCTGTGTTGTCCCTGAACCTTCAAAGCATCTCTCGCTCCATCCTTCCACCTCCTCCATGGTTCCCTCCCTGCCTAAGATATATGTTTTGAATCAATGAGGTCAATTTCTAGATACAACATATATACTCCAGGAAAACAGTTTTAGGAGCCTGAAGAAGACCTGTGCATTTGTAATGAAAGAATTTTACCCTGAGACACTTTGTTAGAATGTAAAACATCATTAACACACGCATTCTGGGAACTGGATAATTTTTGGTTTAATTGGAATGTAATTGCAAATTGTATGTCGATATGTTTCGTAAAGATCTATCACGTTACAACCAACTTGAAATATTGTATCAGACATAATTGCAGACAAATTTACCTGTAGGAGTAATTGGTGTCCTCGTGGCCGTCATGATCATCATGGTGATTGTTGTCTCCATCATGACCCTGGACCCACACAACAGAAATTATAATATTTTGTAGGCTTAATCTGATTTTGTTTCCACACTTTTGTTTGACTGACTTGAAAGCATTAGTGTAGGCAGTGAAATATATATGTTCATAAGATATGTGTCTTATTCTAGTTTTACATATTCAATGATGAATTTATCAAGAGAATTATGGTACCCAAATACTTCTGACTGGGTGAACATCTGTTGATATGAATATTTTTTGTACTGACTAAAAGTTATACACTTGCTTGCCTGTACAACAAGTTAGCAATCTGGAACAAACAAAAACGGCCTCATTCTCTTGCATACACTTTCATGCTGTCATTCATTTGCAACGAAACCACAGCCAAGCCTCACAGACCTTGCCATGGGTTCCTCTGACCACTTTCTATGTCCTAGTTCAGCCCACTGACAGAAATTTGCCCCTTGTATATTACTCTGCTCCAATTTGCTACATCCCATTCATACCATATACCTTGCATGTTTCAGGCCCCACTTACTCAAAGCACCTTTCACTCCTTGTTCCCTCCACTTATGACTTTATCTAATTTAGCCTCTCTTCACTCATCCTCTCTGTATGTCCAAACTATTTATGCACACGTGTCTCTTATACCCTATCATTTCTCGTTCAGACAACCATCGTAACTCCACATATCTTAAGCATTTCATTTCCATCTCATCTGCCTTCCTCTCTTTTCAGGCCCATGTCTCGCATGCATATAACACCTTTGGGAAAACTATACCATAAAGCATACCCTACTGTACCCTCAAAGACAGCAATATCATTTTCCGTGCACTCCTCAATATGCCTGGAACCTTAGCCTCCTCATTCGTCCTTTGGCTTATTTCACCTCCCGTGTTTCCATTTGCCATGCCATGTCCACTCCGAGATATCATAAACACTCCACTTCCAGATTTTCTCCATATAAACTTACTACCCAACCAAACTTTCTCTCCACTGCTTAACAACCCTAATTTTATTCACATTAACTCGACTTTCTCCTTTCACTTGTTCTCCCAAGCTCAGAAACCAGCTTCTGCAATTTCAAACTCAAATCAGCTGCCAGAGTCATGTCATATGCAAACAGCAGATGATTTTCTTCCCAGGTTCCCCTACCCTCAACAGACTTTAGACTTACTCTTCTTTTCAGTATCTTTGCATCTTCCTTCCTAACCACCTTTTCCATAAACAGCTTAAATAGTCATGGTGACGTCACACACTACTGCCACAGACCCACCTTCTCATGGAGCCACCACTCAACCTACTCACTTCTTACTCGCAGACATATTTTATGCTCTTGATAAATTCTCATTGCATCTAGCAGCTGGCTTTCCTCACATTCCGCATATTCATAATACCTTCCACAAAGCATATCTTTCATATTATCTCCAGATTCGTAAGTGCACATACAAATCCTTTTGTTTCCCTATACAAATTCTTCAAAGCAAACACCTGACCCACACATCCTCTACCGCTTCTGAAGCCACGTTGTTTCTTTCCCGTCTGATGCTATGTACTCCACTCTTCCAGGCAACTTACAATTCCACTCAACAAACTTACACTTTTGTAAATATGATATTTACTGTGGCACTATACGGGCATTCCACCAGTTATGAAGCACCACTCCTTCGGCCTTACATGCTTTGAAAATCCACTCCAGCCACTTTCCCACGCTTCATCTTGCGCAGCCAGAGTCTCCATCTCTTCAAATCACTTGCCATGACTCTCTCCCTTCTCCTATTTCCATGTCCCAAACCCATCAACATCTGCTACCCTGTTGTCTAACACATTCAAACGTCCTTCAGAACTCTCGCTCCATCTCTTCACCTCGTCAATGCCTGCTACCCCATTCGCATCTGTGTATGTGTAACATATATTGATTAGGGTTCCTGATCGTGAGTCAGCACGGGCCCACATGGGTTCGAATCCAAAGCGTAGCAATCGGCCCACACCCAAACCAGGTGGTTATCCTCCCTGGGAACCTGGCTTTACACTAGGGTTTGTGTGTCTCTCTGTGCACACATTGGGGGGGGGGGGGGAAGTGATAACAGGGAGTGATGGAGTGAGGAGATGGAGGGAGTATTTTGAAGGATTGTTGAATGTGTTTGATGATAGAGTGGCAGATGTAGGGTGTATTGGTCGGGGTGGGGTGC
>JAYMFT010266842.1:0-10685 GCA_038088735.1 Panulirus argus
GTGCATGTATGTATATATGTGTGTATGCGGGGGGATGGGTTTTTCTTTGTCTGTTTCCTGGCGCTACCTCGCTGATGCGGGAAACAGCGATCAAGTATAATAATAATAATAATAATAATAGTAATAATAATGATTCATTTAACTTCCTACACAACATTTTTTTGTTTCATTATTTATGTTTCTCCATTAGATGTATCTTGTACAGGGAAGGGATGGGGGAAGTAGGTTTGATAATGAGTGTGAAAGGAGTGAGAGTTTTAGAAAGAGTGAATCTCTTTGTGTTAGATGAGAAAGAGGGAGTGAGGAAGAGATGGGACACAATTGTCCCTCAGACTAGACTTTTCAGTGTCAGTAATTTTGATGTCATACAACTGGAGAAATTGTTTTAAAATGACAGGCCTATCAGAACACATGGGTAAAGTACATCCACAGTTTGAGATGCATCTGTGGAAAGTTTAAATGTAGCAAAATGGTGATTATTATGCATTTAGATGCCATTAGATTATAATCAGTGCTTTAGTAGTGATATCTGATATGTGATCTGATCCCAATTACGTGAAGCGAGCAATATCTTTGTATTGAGAAAGTAGAACCTGCATTTGAAGTATCACCAGATGGAACTGTGGAGTTTATTTTAAAGTTAGTATGCTGCCATGTTGATAAGGTGGTTAGAATTGTCATGATTAACAATAAAGATACAATATATTGAAACTTACATTGCCATGGTTAACATTGTAATAAGTTAGAAATGCCAGTGAAGGCATGATATGGAATATCAAAAAGAGTACTGGAAGTGAATGAAAGTCAGGTTTATGTCTGTGTGAGAAAATGATGAAATTAGAATCAGAGGCATTGATAAGTGAATTTAATAGTGAAAAAGTATGTTGTAAATCAGATAGCCTTGATTTCTTGTAAATTTCTGAGTAAAGTTTCTCAATTTTTGCACATTTCTTTTGAGACAGATTTTACCTATTCATATATGTCTTGCTTCCTGTTTCTCTATGTTTGCTTTCTTTGTGTGTTCTGAGACTTATAACTTTCATCTGTTTACTTCTTTGGAAGTAAGTGGTGTTTTGTTTGCTAAGAAATGAACCGATATGCTAAATTCCTCATCATTGTTCACAAGGGTTTTTGAAATGTGAAGGTGTAGAGATGGATGATGAACAGATTGCTTTTGGAGGTTTTGCTTTAGCTACTTTGCTTTAAGTATGAGTAAGGATGAACAAAAGTGTAAGAAAATATAAACTTACCAGGTGTGGCAAGATTATGTTGAATGGTTATTTGCAGTTGGTGGTATGTGTTAAGAGAATCATCATGCAGTTGTGTGTTGGCAGTTATGATAGAGATTCATAGATTTATAGGGAGTTAAGGAAATGGATATAGTGAGGATTAAAGAAAATTGAATGATATGATGATATGTTGTATTGTCATGGGGAAGCCTATTAGAGTTGGATAACTGAGGAAATAAGAATTGGAGTGTATTATATGGAGAGATGACTAACAGTGTGCATTTGAATGAGAGAAATAGAAATAATATGGAAAAGATAAAGCTAAGGTGGAAGGTAGGAATGATGTTTATGTGGGAGTGGTACCTGAATGAAGAACATATAGATATATGCCATGATTTTTATGATTATCTGAATCAAATGACCTCCATAATTGGAAAAAGCTTTTTGGATACAAACAGAAGTATTTCACCACTTTATATAGATATTCCGCACAGTACATTTTCATCCTATCCCAACTCTTTATTCATGCTTATCCCACATATTCTAGATCAGTTAAAACTGCATATATTTGAAAGGTATAAGTGAGCAAGAAATGAGTTTTGCAAGATAAGGAGGAAGGAGAAGAGAGGCTTTCAAAGGAACATTGTGGACGGTCTAAAACTCATAAGTTCATCAGCAGCAAATAATTGGTTAAAAAGCATCTAATGAGGCTAAGGGGTTCAGAGAAGAAGTGTTGATGATAATGGAATATGTAAGGAGCTAAATGATAAGTTTAAGGGTGATTGCTTAGTGTGGGACCATTGTAGGTGACAACTGTCGACCTGAAGGTCATGCGTACATGATGACCCATGGAAAATATGTAGATTGTTGGATGACCTAAGTGATGAACAGGAACACTTATCATATGTATCGGTTAATGAGCAAAGTGAAGAAGAATGGCATAAGATATTTGTAGATATAAGTGACCTAATGATTGTAGTGGGATTATGGGAGGAGGAGGGAGGCCAAGACTGCAGGTTTCCCCACTACCCTTGTACTTGTGGCAAAAATTAAGCAACAACTGTACCTAATTTTCTCTTTATTTAATCTTGGGGTGATGAAAGACTTTGGTAACAGATGATAGGTAAAGAGCTAGAATATTTACATAGAAAAAAACACCTCCAGCATCCTCCCTACATGTGTCAACCACTTGCCTTCCTAACATTCATCTCAGTGTGAGTAGTATAATATTTCTAAATATATACACATTATTCTCCACCAATGCTGTGTCTATGTATGAAATAAAAGGGAATTGTGAAATTAAGTTAAGATAAAGAAAACCTTCAATATCCTCCTCACAAGTTCGGTTTAATATTTCTACACATGTTCATGCTGTTCACTGCTAATGCTGTGTCTGTGTATGAAATAGTACAGTGTGAGAATATGTTCAAGAGAAAGAGAAAAACATTTCCATGTCTTTTTCTTTTACTGGAGCTGTGAGACAGGTCAATCACAGCCTCTCCACTCTTCACTCATGTGGATCAATGCTACAGAATGGTATTTATAGTATTAATTATTTTGTATTACTTTTGCTTTTCAGTGTATTTTCTTTTCTTTCATATTTGATTGCCTTATCCTGTGTTCCCAAGGCAGCACCAGGAACAGACAACAAAAGGCCACATCCGCTCACTTCCATTCTCTCTGTTATGTGTAATGCACCGAAACCACAGTTCCATATCCACAACCAAGCCTCATAGAACTTTCCATGGTTACCATAGCTACATTGCATGCCTTGGTTCAGTCCACTGACAGTACATCAACCACAGTATACCACATCGTTCCAATTCACTCTATCCTGTGCATGCCTTTCACTCTCCTGTATGTTCAGGCCCTAGTTGCTAAAGATATTTTTCACTCCATCCTTCCATCTCCAGTTTGGTTTCCCCGTTCTCCTTGTTCCCTGCACTTCTGACATATGTATCGTCTTTGTCAACCTTTCCTCACTCATTCCTTCCATATGCCCAGACCATTTCAGCAAATCCTCTTCTGGTCTCTCAACCAGAGATCTCTCTTACTCTCTCATTACTTAATCTGTCAAACCACCTTGCATCACATCTTGTCCTCAAACATTTCATTTCCAACACATCCAACCTTCTGTGCACAGCCCTATCCATAGCCCATGCCTTGCATCCATATTATATTGTTGGGACTACAATTCCCTCCTAGATAATGTTCTCTTTCCACACACTGTTTGGTGCTCCCATAACTTTGCCCCCCACTCACCCTATGATTCACTTCTGCTTCCATAGTTCCAATCTCTGCCATGTCCAGTCCCAGATATCTAAAAATTTTCACTTCCTTCAACTTTTTTTAATTAAAATTCATACCCCAACTAACATGTGTCTCAACCTTGCTGAACTTAATAACCTTGCTTTTTTTCACATTTACTCTCAACTTTCTCCTTGCACACACTTCCAAACTCAGTCTCCAACTTCTGCAGTTTCTCACTTGAATCTGCCACCAGTACTGTATCATCAGGAAACAACAACTGACATGTCCCAGGCCCTAACATCCCCCATAGACTGCATACTTGCCCCTCACTCCAGGACTCTTGCATTTATTACCCTCACCACCCCATCCATAAACAAATTGAAGCACCATGGTGACAGACATCCTTACCACAAATGAACCTTCACTTGGAACCATTCACTATCTTCTCTTCCTACTTGTACACAGGCTTACACCCTAGATGAAAACTTCTTACTGCTTCTAGCAGCTTTCCTCACACTGTATATTCTTAAGACCTTCCACAAAGCTCATCCTTATCATATGCCCTCTCCAGATCAATAAGTGATACATACAAATCCATCTGTTTTTTTAAGTATTTCTCACACGTATTCTTTAAAGCAAACACCTGATCCACACATTATTTTTTCTTCTCACTTGCATATGGCCACAGTAGTAAATACCATCATTTAAGATTCACACAAGGTGATTGAAAAATTGCACTGAATTACATACCATCTTTTGAACAGTTTGTAAAACACAAAAAAAGAAAATAAGAAAGCAAATTGATGATTATTTGCAAAGCAGAAACATCCTATTTGGGGGACAATATAGATTTGGGTAAAGGAGATCATGTATAACAAATCTCTTAGACTTTTGTGATAGAGTGAGCTCTCTCCAATATCAAAGAGATGGATTGGTAAACTGTATGCTTGGACTGTCAAAAAGCTTTTAGCACAATTCCACATTGAAGGTTAATTAAAAGGCTAAATATTCAGGGAAAAACAAAGGTTATCTCCATCAATGAATCGAAGATTACCTTAGTGGCAGGGGGCAAAGGGCACAGGTTAAAGGATTATGCTTGAAAGGGGCTTGGGTCACCAGTGTAGTGATACAGGGCTCATTCTTGGGCCTATTGCTATCCTTAATATATGTAAATAACTTCCTGGATGGACTGGACTGTCACCTAAACATAGAGAGAGACTCAACGGAAGAGATGTGTTCTTGAGGAATATCTAGGAAGCGGAAAATCCATTTAAAGGAGTCTCAGTAACATGGTGCCTCTGGCGATATGTTCCTGAGAGTGTCAGTTCTTACAGTAGTAAGTGCTATAAAATGGCTTCCCTAGGTAACAGTAATTACTGAGTTGATGTTATTACGGTGTTTTATTGATAAGTTGAAGCCATTGTTAATATGAATACCATGTGAAACTAGATTTAACTTTTTCAAGTTTGTTGGAGATTGCTATGTTGTTGATCCCTGCTGCCATACTCTGGCAGTGCACCTACATCTTCCTGGCCTGCTCTCCATCTTCTTTATTGACTTATTCCTCAAGCAGGAAACGTTTGCTGCAAGTAGTAACATGGTGGGCTGGTTGGTTCTTTTTATCCCCTCACTGGTGTAAACTATCCTCTTAATGGTAGAGGGTAATCCAAGTGACGGAATGGGGAAGACAAGGAGCCTTATTCCCCAAGTACTGTTAGGGAGTCGAGAAGACTTAATCCTCAGGTACTAACAGGGGAAGTCAGTCACCTTGTTCATCAGTTACTGGTGGAGGAGGCTCAGAGCCATGTTCCTCACATACTGGTGGGGAAGGCAAAGAGCCCTCTTCTTCAGATATTAGTGGGTGAGGAGCCTTGTTCCTCAGATACTGGGGGTAGGAGACAGGAGCATTGTTTTTCAGATACTGGAATTGGAGTTGAGGAGTTTTGTTCCCCAGGAACTGGTTGGGGAAGTGAAGAACCTTGTTCTTTAGATATTGGCAGGGAAGTAAGTATTGTTTCTCAGATGCTGATGAGGGTGGCAAGGTGCCTTGTTCCTCAGGCACTGGTGAGGGAAGCCAGGAGCCTAGTTCCTCAGGTACTGGTGTGGGAAATGAGGAGCCTTATTCCTCAGATACTGGTGGGGTAGGCAAGGAGCCTTGTTCCACGGGTAGTGATGGGGGAGGCGAGGAACTTTGTTCTTCAGGTACTGGCATGGAAGCAATGAGCACTCTTCCTCAGATACTGGTTGGGAAGGCAAGGAGCCTTGTTCCTTAGGTACTGGTGGAGAAGGTTAGTTACTGTAGCATCACTGCATGGTCTGTGATTGTTTAACAATCCAGTGATAACTATTGTATAAAATAGATTACTCAAGATTATTTACAAGGTACTAGTTTATTAAATGCAGAGGTTGTGAAATCCTTTATGTCGTATGATGATGCTTGAAATTCAGGTTAATACCAGTGCTATAGTCATTCTAGACTGACTTTAAATGCATTAGATACAGTTTGGCTTTTGGAACATATATTTTGAAATGTTTCTCATATATGCCGCAAAATACGATATATCTATTAAAGGAATATTTTTTCATGTCCATTAAACAAAAATCCATTACAAGAAGCTCTATTTAAAGAGGTCTCTCATTATTTGCAGATGATACCACTGTCATGAGAAAAGTAAAGAATGATGACGATCGTATCAGCTCGCAAGGAAACCTGAGCAAACTCAGGAATTGATCTGATAAATGGTTAATGATATGTAATTTGAGTGAAAAGTAATGAGGATGGGAAATGGGGAAAAAAGGTCTTGGCACGGTTATTCCTTCATGGGAAAAACTACAGGAATCTGTGGGAAAGAGAACTTAAGGGCAGGCAGTTTGCCTATATTATTTCCTTGGCATATTAGAGGAATTGCAAAGAAGGCAAAATGTCTGCTGGCAATAGTAGAATTGCATTTAATTATGTCTTCAGTCTCTTCCTACCTAACCTCCCATTTCTTCTTACAGAACACATTGTGAAGGTCCTCTTATATGCAGATGACCTTACAGTCACATCACAGCACTTTGACACCACAAAAGTAACAGCAGACATGCAACACTACATTACACATTGGAACATTGGCTCTCCCAAAACAGCATGTGTGCATTTTCACAAAAGTCTTCAGTCATTCTTTGAAACCCAGAGACATGAACCCATCCTGCACCCTCCCATCACGTTGAATGGCACAGCACTCAGACTCAACAAAACACCAGCTATTCTGGGCCTCACATATGACACTCATGAAATTCTCTTTCCACACTACAAACATCAGCACACTGTTAGCAAACAAAGTAAATACTCTTGGAACACTAACTGGTACCAGATTTGAACAAGAAAGAATCCCATAGGATCCTTTACAAGTAATTCATCTGTTCCACCCTAAATTATGCTTCGCCTGCATGGTCTTCCACCCTGTCAAAAGCAAAGATGCAAACCACATGAAACAGAACACTTAAATCAGTCACGGGCCACTTAGCAACCACAAGCGCTCACATCAACACAGTGATCCAAAGATTCTTCCAATACAGTCCTAACTAAACATGCTTAGCAATCACTTCTTTGCAGCAGCAATATTATACCTTTCTGATCAAAACAGGTTTAGAACCAAGCACCAACCCCCATGTAGTAAAAAAGTGACCCCTGCCTCACACTTCAGAAACCTATATTAAGAGATTCCCCCCTCTCCCAACAAACACCAAAATGACAAAACAGATACACACTGAAATGGCCTGACAAACACTAAACAACTGTCCTCCATACTCAATCCTAAACACATCCTGCCAGACATACACCCATCTGAAACTACACTCACCACACATATGCAAGTTACTTTCTCCTGTTTTCACTCTGAACACCACCCATCACTCCAACATTACAAACACTGTTTCATCATACCACAAGACTCCTTATACCCATGATTCAACTACCATAATGAAAGTTTAGAACACTTACTGCTTATTACTTTGCACTATTCCCTCATAAACACAAACATAGTACCACTCTTTATGACCTATGTTCCCACCCACTGGATGTTGCCATCTTTCTGATTACTATAGGAGCTCCATGAAAGATAGAAGGGGCTCCTAGAGCAAGAGGATAAGGTAAAGAAATGTTTAGCAAGCTATTTTTAACATAGACCAAAAAGGGATTGTGCCTCCCAGGTCTAATAACAGCACCTATTAGCACAAAGATGTAATTGAGAGAAACCAATGAAGGGGAGCTAAGACAGTATTTTAATTAAGAGTTGCTCAGCTGAGAGGTTTAAGGCTACAAATTTCATAACCATGGAGGAGAGAGAACATATGGGCAACCTGATTACAGTTCAGTTTTGTAAATCACTTGGGTGATGTCATCAGTAAATAGTTCTTTGTGAAATTCAGTGACAATAATCAAGGTCATGACAAGACACAAGGCAAGAATGTTATTAGACTTACATTATTTGCTCCTCCTTAGTCACAGTGACAATTTGCAGGTTATTCTCTGAATTTTTTGAATGCTAACTTGAATTATTTATATGCCTACTAACTTTTACAACACCAACTGTGATTTTGTGATATCTTCCACAAGCACAAACAGCCTCAAAAGGACCCAGTGGTTTGTTGCTGATTGAATTCCTTTATATTTTTTTTGTAGAGGATGCAAAGAAATGCAGTTTTATTGTATAGGTGGTGGATGGGTGGAGTAATCATATCGATGAAACTGTGGGTGCTGCGTATATGTAAATGCTTTTAAAAGTTCTTTACAATCAAGAAAGTTCACTAGATGAGGTTCTATGAGAGTAGATTTCTCCCCATACTGTACAATTAGGTAATTATGTCCTTTGTAATTATGTGACATTTCTAGCTCATCTATCTTAGTTACTGCTGTGGTAAGCTATTCATCCATCATCTATCCCACTTAACTCCTTAGAAACAGTCTTCCAGATCATCATGAAGCTGGACATGGATACACCTGATTGTAATATCATTAAATTTTTCTTCTTGGTAATTTGATCATTTATGTTTCCTCCATTCCTGACAGCCAGGTTAGCTAATCACCAGTTGGTAATTCGATCATTTCTGTTTCATCCATTCCTGACAGCCAGCTTAGCTACTCACCAGTCACCATTTTTTTACTTATGTTAGTAAGTTCAAGTGCAGGAAGTTTTCTATGATTATCACTGCTATGTTTAATTATTTCAGGATTGCCTCCCTATCCTTATGGGTTTTCTTCAGAATAGCCATGCTGATGATGCGCTCCGGTTGGCATCCTTGGTTGTCCTTACTAACATTGCCACAATCAGTGAATGGCATGATGAATACTGTCCACTGCTACACAGGTCAGTTGACTGAAGACAGTTATGATGGAGTTTGGGGAATGCATTAAAAAAAATAAAGTTTAGTGTACTTGCTCTTTACACTGAGTGGTTACATTTGAAACCAAGGAGTTGGTTTGTAAAATATGTTTAGATGATTCGAAGAATGAGATGATTCACACATCATGTTTTAGGCATGGTAGCTAGTAGGAAATGGTTAGTAAAGAAGAGTAGGAAATGAGAATAGGAGAGTGGCTGATCATCGTGTCCTGTGGTAGATGGTGTATTCTAAAGGTTACTGTGTGAATCAGGTATTTGCTTTGAACAATATGTGCAAGAAATACTGAGGAAAACAGATGGATTTGCTTGTGGCATTTTTGGATCTGGAGTTGATAGAGATGCTTGTGGAAGGTATTAAGAATATATGGTATGGAAAGCAACCTGTGAAAAGTTTTTATCATGGATGGATAAGAGGAGAGTGAATGGTACCCAGTAAAGGTCAGTCTGTGGCAGGGATGTATAATGTCACCATGGTTGTTTAATTGTTTATGGATAGGGTGGTGAGGGAAGAAAATGCAAGAGTCTTGAAGAGGAGGGCGATTATGCAGTCAGTTATGGAGGAGAGGGTCTAGGAAGTGACTCGGTTGTTGTTTGTTGATGATACAGTACTGGTAGCTGGTTCATGTGAGAAACTGCAGAAGTTGATGACTAAGTTTGGATGAATGTGTGAAAGGAGGAAGTTGAAAGTAAATGTGAATAAAAGGAAGGTTGTTGAATTTAGCAGGCTTGTAGGACAGGTTAATTGGGATGTGAGTTTAAATGGATAAAAATTGGAGGAAATGAAGTGTTTTAGATACCTGGGAGTGGGCATGGCAACAAATGAAACATGAAAGCGGACATGAGTCATAGGGTGGGTGAGGGGGCGAACATTCTTGGAGCACTGAAGAATGTGAGGAAAGAGAGAACATTATCTACGAGGGGGAAAAATGGATATGTTTGAAAGTATAATAGTTCCAAGAATTTTATATTGATGCAAGGCATGGGCTATAGATAAGGCTATATAGAGAAGGATGGACGCAATGCGAATGAAATGTTTGAGGACAATATGTGGTTTGATCAAGTAAGTAATGATAGGGTAAGAGGGAGGCATAGTAATAAAATGAATGTTGGTTTTAGAGCTTAAGAGGGTGTGGTGAAAAGGTTTGGACATATGGAGAGGAGTGAGGAAATGTTGACAGAGAGAATATATGTGTCAGATGTGGAGGAAACAAGGAGAACTGGGAGGTTAAATTGGAGATGGAAGAATGGAGTGAAAAAGTTCTTTTGCATTTGGGGCCTGAAGATGCAGGAGGATGAAAAGGATGCTCAGGATAAAGTGAACTGGAATGATGTGGTATACAGGGGTCGACACACTATCAATAGAGTGAACCAGGACATGTGAAGCGTCTGGGGTAAACCTTAGAAAGGTGTGTAGGGCCTGGTTGTGGAAAGGGAGCTGTAACAGGGATACTTCATTGCTACCAAAGCTAGAGGTGGATGTTTGTGAAATTTGGGCAAAGATGGACCCCAAATGGCTAAATGGATTCAGAGCCTTGCTAATTCAGTTTAGTCATTTCAAGAGTGTATAAAGAGGAAAGAGAAACCAATACAGTACTAGTTTCTCATTTATCCTTGATAGTTTTGCTGCAGCCCCTTCACATATATTTCATCAGCAGGCACTGTACATATTCTCTTTTCTTTTTTATTCAACATATCCTGCATTGATTGAGAGAGTGAAGGCATGTACAGAACATCAGAGTGGGGAGGAGCAATGTGGTTTTAGAAGTGGTAGAGGATGCGTGGATCAAGTGTTTGCTTTGAAGAATGTGTGTGAGAAATA
>JAYMFT010266853.1:0-10685 GCA_038088735.1 Panulirus argus
CCTCCTCAACTCCCATATCCTTAAACACCTTGAAAATCACAGTCTTCTCTCTGATCACCAGTATGGCTTCCATAAGGTGAGATCCATTGGTGATATTCTCTCCTATCTTACTAATGCCTGGTCATCATCCCTGAAAGATTTTAGAGAGTCATATGTGGTTGCTCTTGACCTGTCTAAGGCTTGTGACAGGGTGTGGCATCGGGGTCTCATATCTAAGCTCCCTCATTTGGCTTCCCTCCATCCCTTTGTTCCTTGATATCTAGCTTCCTCTTCGAATGATCTGTCTCTGTGGTTGTTGATCGATCAGCCTCCCCCCTTTTCTCCATCAACAGCAGTGTCCCATAAGGGTCTGTCCTGTCCCCTACACTTTTTCTGCTTTGTTTCAAAAAGCTTCTATCCTCCACAAATAATCCAATGCACTCGTATGCTGAGGACTCAACACTGCATTCATCCACATCCTTCAATTCTGTTCCCCCCTTCTCTCACTTGAACAGCATCTTGCCTTGACACAGCTTCCACAATAAACTCATACTTGGAGAGGATATCTCAGTGGGGTACACAAAATCTAGTCAAGATTAATTCCTTCAAGACCCAGTTTCTACCCATCTCTCTATCGAAAACTCCTCGTAGCTCTTGTCTGTCCTTTGACGGTTCTGTAATTCCACCTCTTGACTCAATGAACATACTTGATATTACTGTAACATCCACCCTTTCTTTAAAACCCCACATTATGGAAATAGCTAAGTGTGCCTCTAAGAAACTGGGTGTCTTGTTTAGATGTCATAACTTTTTCTCTTCTGAACAGTTGCTTCATTTATACAAGGGATTGATTCATCCTTGTATGAAGTACTGCTCTCACATTTGGGGTGGTTCTAGCTCTGTTTCCTTACTTGACAGAGATGAGTCAAATGCGTTCCGACTTATAAACTGTCCAAGGCTAACTTCCAAACTTGACCCCCTTGCTCTATGCCACTATGTTGGTTTGCTTTCCCTCTTCTATAGGTATTACTTTGGCTTTTGCTCCTGAGAGCTGGCTGCTTGTGTGCCCCTACCACTAGCTAGACCACGCAATACTCAGCAAGCTACTGCGTCATGTGATTATTGTGTGGCCATCGGCAACTCAAGGGTGTGCCATTTTGATAACTACTTCTTTCCCAACACGTTGAAGCTTTGGAGCTCTCTACCTTCTCATGTCTTTCCCAATATCTATGACGTGGCTCATTTGAAAAGACATGTCTTTTATTTTCTCAAAAATTCATAAATACTTTCCCTGTCTTTTTTCCCCCTTTCTCAATTCTCTCTAGATTTCAATAAGGGCAGGACCTTGATGTGGACTTTTTTCCATGACTGGAGCCTAAAAAAAAAAAAGAAAAAAATCATGGTTCATTTAAGGGGAGTACATATTTTGATAAAATTTCATCAATATTAGATGCCACAAGGCATAGACAGGTTATCATTTTGTTTTTTATGTTTAGAAGTATTTATCATTGCTTATAATATTTATATTTATCATTGCTTATAATATTTAAGCCAACATTTTTCCCTCTTTGTAACCATACCTCTAACAATTTTATCATTGCTTATAATATTTAAGCCAACATTTTTCCCTCTTTGTAACCATACCTCTAACAATAAATTTAATAAAAGATCAGTTTTGAGAGTAAAAAGGAGAATCCCACATTCTTAAGTCACTCATAACCGAAGCAACATAAATTCCATATGAACAGAAATCAGATCATAATCCTACAAAATGCATGTCCATATTCTAAAATTTTATCCATGATTTGGAGTACTATGATTTATTCTACAGTAATAAGTAAGAGCTAATGGGTAAAAAAAATAATTGTCAAGGTTAGTTCAGTGTTGTTGTTGTGGTTGGAAATAAATGGAATATAAACTATATGCACTCAGTACGGTTTGTATAGTTCACATTTGCCTGTGGAGATGACATCAAGCAACCATACCAGTAACTACAAGAATCTTGACTCTTCCACTAAGTGGGAAGGGCTTTGAAGCAAAGGTTAATAGTAGGATTGAAACACCAAAAAAATTTATGTTCAAGCAAACAAACTAGTCTGATTAGACTTTTTCTAATCCAGCCGAACCTGGCTTACCATCATCTGGTTATCTTCACACAAACTTAGATTAGTGTAGGAATGCTTTGCATAGAATATCAGAGCTTAGTGTACAATAACCTACATTATCTTAGCTATACCATACCTACCCTTGTGTAATGTAATGTAACCAATGTTAAACTAGCCTACCATAAGGTACCTGTCCCACCCTAATCAAAGCATATCTAGCCAACAGAATTAATAAAACTTATGTGTTACCCAACATGCCTTAACTGAAAGTATCATACAAATGATTACTTACCATATTGTTGAGATACAGTTCTGCTGTGATGAGGAGAATATGAGGAGAATCAGTCACTGATGTCGGTTAATTTTTTAAAGACGGACTGTGCTATTTATATATGAGGACATTGGCATGAACATCCCTACATACCCTCATGATGTTTGCAGTGTAAGCTCTTTTTCTACATTGACAAAATTACAGCTTTGGTCAACAGTTTTGAATATATCTGAACTGAGAAAGGTTATGGTATGATGATTAACAGTTTGGTATCAGTATAGTATCAAGGAGGATAAATTACACTTAACAAAGGTTACCTCAATTTCATCCTCTTAAGGCACAAAAAATAAATCTCTTTTTTGGTCTGTTGGATGCTGTCCACAACCCAGGTTTCAAAGATCACACATCTTCAGGTATATTTTCTTTCACAGAACTGTGCCTTGTCTGTTTTAATAGTAGTACAGACTTCAACCTTTTTGACTATCGCAGTAATAACCACAGCTTCTCAGTAAACACTAAACCAGTCTGAGACTACTTTTTAGTGGTAATGAGCTCATACACCATCTGCAGCATTTTGTTTTTGACACTTAAGAAAAAATTTGACATGGAGAAACTTTTCCAATGGCAGAGAGGACTTTTCAATAAAGGATACTATTACTTCCGAACAATAAAAACATCTCATATGCCTATGCCTGTTGTCTCTGACCACTTTACCATGGTGAAAAACAAATTTTTCCAATTGATTTTTATCATAACATGGCAATTTTCATGTATGTTTTGCCATTTTAATAGTTCAAGATCAGGAACTCACTTAGAATATTTGGATTAGGAAATAGGCCAAATAAATCATAAAGTTTCATGTGACAGCCAGAGCTATCATGAAGTCAGGCTAGATCAGTGAAGAGTATTCATGTAAGAAACATTAGAGGAATGACATAAATAAAGTTCAGCATTTTTTTTTTTTTTCTTAAAGAATCCCATAAATTTCAGGAGAGTTCAACAAAATGCAGTGGTATAAACAAACAAGTGTTATATTATCTGTATGAAAGAGAATGGGATTTAACATGCATTCCAACAAGAAGAATGCAAAGAAATGCTTAGATAGTTGAATTAAAGTTTCAAAGGGAAATCAAATATTTTTGTATCTTAACATGTTTTAAGAAATACTTTTTACATTATTACACGTATGATTGTTGTCACAAGATGTCACTGGTCTCTACTTGCTTAAGGTTACACCTAAAGTGAAAAGGTACCTTTCATGAGGTTGTATCATTGGGATTACAGTCTAGTCAAAGAAGTCACCCCAAAAGAGTTTACATTTCCCTGCTACTGAAGCAGTGCAGCCTTAGGCTGCAAAAACCTTTAGAAAGGTCGTGGGTAACACTAGGACTCTTTCGTATAAATTGGTCCAGGTGTAATTATAGATAAAGATAAATAAATTGTTGTCATTGTTGCCACTTTTATATGAACTGTAGGTAACAATCATGAGTTGGAAGATACTTTCTAAAAATTGGTTCTCACTGTATGGAAGTACATACATTATAGCACTCACATGAGAGATTGATGACCAATATGTTATCTTAAGTATATGATTAAATTTTTTTCATACTTAATTACTGTTTCCCATGTTACCGAGATAGTGCCAGGAACAGAAGAAAGGCTGTATCTGCTCACATCCATAACCTGACTGTCATGTAAAATGCACTGAAACCACAGCTCCCTATCCACAGCCAGGACCCACAGACCTTTTAGTGGTTTACCCATGCTGCTTTACATACCCTGGTACAATCCATTGACAAAATATAGCCATTTTATTTAGTTTACCCCACAATTTCCCTTTAACTCTCCTCACTAATAGGTCAAAGTAAGATAGATAAATGTTTCTCCTCATGTATTTCTGTCATAACAGGGAACTGTATAAACACCAAAAGACATATGTAGCATTTACCCATAACAGTGAACTGTATAAACCACCAAAAGACTTATGTAGCCTTTTCCCAAAGCTGGTTTTGATTAGTAGCTGAAATATACTTTTACCAAAATGTTATCTTTAATGAAAATAGATGAAAAATTTGTAGAAATCACCAGAACCTATGAAAACCCCACCTAACTTCTCTTATTAGCTAATATTTATTTTAGAAATTGTAATTTAATAAAGAATTACTATAGTCACATGTTGCAAATAGCTTTGGGTATTGAATGATCTTTTTTACATCGTAGTTAAGTGGTTAGAAAATTGAATAAGTGATGGAGCATGATTTTATGCATTTGAAGTACTGTGGTAGTGATGGTTATAAATACCAGGGAAAATATTGGGTTAATGAATATTGAATTATGTGAAACACTTATCATATATCAACAGAACCTCTGAAAACCCCACTTTACCTTCCCTGTTAGCTGGCAAGATTTTCCTTAATTTTGAAATTTGAAAAACAAATTACTCTCATGGTCTTCATTTGCAAACTGTTGTTGGGCATTGTTTATTTTTGAATTAACACACTGCACAACAGTGGCTTTGTAGATGGCAGTCATGACAGTAGTACACTTACTGTTTTTCAAAATTTAAGATACTGGTAAATCTCAGCTATTAGGGAGATTGTGATAAGCTTTAATGATTTTTGTCAGTGTTTAATGTATGTTTACATTCATTGATACTCATTTGTCTTGATTTCCATAAGCCTCACCACTATTACTTTATGACATATCATATACTTTAATACCAGTCGAAGCCTGCAGGAAGTTACACTATGAGTGAAAAAAGACCTTGGTGAGACTGTTTCATTGGGAGTACAGTCTCGTCAAGAAACTTTGCACCCCAAGAGAATCCATCTTTTCCATGTTTCTGAATGCAGATGGCAGCAAACATTACTGTTGTTCAAAAAGCAAGATGTGGTGAGTGCCACGTACTGGCCCTGCCATATTGGGAAAAGCACTTAATAGGCACTCGTTTGTAGGTATTCCATGGTGGATAGCTTTGCAGATCTCAGTCTCTTGTTGTTACTAAGAATTCTTAATTCAGACACCTTTTTGGTTGCCCTTCTTTCAATCAGATCTCTCTATTTTATTGCTGTTTATATGGATATCAGTGTCAGTACCTTTTGTGTACAGTATAATCAGTGTGGTGCTTGAATGCACTTTAACACTCCATACAGTATACTGTACGTACATCTTATGTTGCCTTAATCAGTCTTATGTCTGTTGCCATTAAATTCATTCCCCATTTTATGATGGGATGTGGTCTCCTTAGATGCCTGAGCCAACTTGGGCCCATCTTTCACCCTCCTATGTCAATATATTTTACCCACTGTACACTCTGTGCTTACCTCCACTTATGCCCAAGCTGTGTGCCCTTTACCTAAACCATCACAGAAATGCTTTGTCTTTGTTTGTTTTGAAAAATTTACCTCGAAAAGTAATTTTATTGTGTAAAAGCAAAAAAATGCTCTGATTTAGCTCCCCATAATTATTGTTAAGGGAGGAGAAAATGAAAGTTTGCTTAATTTCAGAAAAGAAAATTAAGTTATAGTTTATCATCTTGAAACACCATTGAAACAAAACATGGACTACATAGATTTTCCTATGAATCATAAGAATCATGTTTTTGCACATCAGATTTCCAATGAATTCATTTGTACTTTTTGCGAAACAAAATACTAATAGATATATGTTGGAAGCTTAGTAAATGAAATGACTATTTCTTGTGTTGAAAAGTGGATAATCTTACAGATATAATGGATTAAGGAAGGAAGAAAATCACCATTTCACTTTAGGCAAAGCTTGGCTCACTAAGGTAGGCTAAGATAACATGGTTTAGGTTCATCATGTTTTACTTCCAACTGCAGTTATCCCTGACCTTGAAAGCCCTTCCCACTTACTTTCTTTTGGTGCATGAAGATTGTAAAATGGTGTATAAGACATTCTCCTATCACAGATTTCTCATTTCTAAAATGAATCAAGAGAAGACTTTAATATTTTGTTAATGTATTGGCCTCAAGGAATGTTTCATATTAGTTATAGGAACAGTCTGTTCATTGTCAAGGTATTTAGTTATTGATCAGATGAATAGTTTAGTATAATTGATTAAGGCATAAGAATTATTTTTATAGTTAGACTTATTCATTCAAATGCATTGTCTAAATCTTATTCTTGAGTCCTTGTATTCAACCAACATTTTTGATAAGTCAAAGAAGGGGGCTTAGAATTTTGTGAATTTTTATGTACATTAAACTGTAATGAGAGGATTTACTTGACATTACATTAAGAATGAATGTCCATTTTGTACATGCAGGTGACTTTGTGGTATGATGGAGGAGCTTCCACAGCATTGCAATTACTTGTCTCTTGGCGCTGCTCGTATCCGGGAGATAAAATCTCTCATTGCAAAGCTAAGTATGTAGGAGTCGTGAGATCTGTTTTTCAAGAAATGATTATTGCCATTCTGTTCACACAGTTTCTATAAAGGGCTAATTAGATGCTTTTATATTTTTTTCTATGTAATGCCATTCTTAAAACCATAAATTGAAACTGAAATGTACAGGAGTAATTATTTTTTATTCATCAGTTGACTTAATGCTTAACAATTCTCTTTATTTTTGCTTTCCCCAGAAGTTGAGTGACTGTTGTGTAGGACAAGAATATTTTGTGTTTGTACCTGTCCCTGCAATAACATTTTTATACTCTTCTCTTGTTTTTTATTTCCTTCTCTGCACCCTTCCATCAACCATACTCCTATCACTTATTTAAGAGATATTTTTTGTTTTAGAAAACTGTGAACATGGAGGTCGAGTCTTCCAAAATCTGCCACGACACATGCAAAGACGAGCTGTTTCATCAAATCCCAAGCGCTTACCAAGATATCTTCAGGAAAGACATAAGAGGGAGGTAAGATTTCTCTGGCCATTATTTTACACAAGAACTGCATATTTCTACTAACATGGAGATTCAACAAATTTTGGAAACATGGAGCAGTAAATTTACAGGTTAGTTCATTTAATACATAAGCGAAGTAGTCTCACTTTTTTTTCTTTTTCTAGATTATGCTTTTTGAGCTGAGACAGACTCAAGGATTCCTGGATTACTTTAGGTAACATATGGAAAAAATATTGACCTTGGTAAACATATACAGGTTTGCTGATATGGTGGTATCACACAGTAACATGATTCACTTTCATGAATTATTAATAACCTGAAACCTACAATTACTCTTTTTATTTCACATTGATGTGGCAGTGTAGTACACAACGGTGTTTTACAGTATAGTAATTTACCTTTATGGTTTCCATGAAAAAATGAGTTGAATTATGTTAGGCATAGAAAATAGAACTCATGGCAATAGTGGATGATTGCTTGCCAGAGTTATCATTCACTAGTGGTAGCATCCAAGGCAGGCATTCCAACTCACTTGGACATATGATGGTAATAAAACCCACATTCTCTGAGAAAAGAAAGAAAAACTGGTGTTTATAATCAGGATATAACTGTGACCAGTTGTTGTTACTTTTTACTTGGAGTTACCTCTCCTTTCTTCACCAAACCACTTTCCATGACATTCACACTTTGCATATCTCTCTGACCTCTACACCCTGCATCTGCCATCCTATCATCAAACACATTTAACAGTCCTACAAAATTCTCATTCCATCTCCTAGTCATCTCATCCCTACTTGTTGCTACATTATTTTTGTGACCACTATACCTTCAGACATACCCAGTTTTGCCCTCCCAGATAGTGACCTCCCTTTTCGCACATTCCTGAATTCTACCTGTATCTTTGCCCCCTCACCCACCCTATGACTCATCTCTGCCTCCATTTATTGCCATGTCCATTCTCAGGTATCTGAAGCACTTCACATCCTCCAAGATTTTCCATTCAAGCTCACACCCCTGTTAACCTTTCTCTTTGCACAGTAAACCTGATAACCTTGTTTTATTTATATATACCCCTTCTTTCTCTTTTCTTACTTTTTACCAAACTCAAACACCAACTTCTGTATTTTCACACACAAATCTGCCAAAAGTGTCATGCCATCAGTAAATAACAACTGATCCACTTACCAACCCCTCCCCTACCTCCTACAGACTACATACCTAACATACCTGCCCTTCTCTTCAAGACCCTTTCATTTACCTCCCTCACCACCTCATCCATGAACAAATTAAAAAGCCATTGTAACATCACACACCCTTGTTATGAATCCAGTTTCTCCAGAAAACTTTCTCCCTCCTCTCTTGCTACTGGCATACATGCCCTACTTTCTTGATAAAAACATATCATATCTGTAACACCTTCCACAAAGCATATCTATCAGTCCTATAATATGCTTCCTCCAGATCCATTAGTACCGTATGGAGATCCTTCTGTTTCTCTAAATACTTTTCACTCTCATATTTCAAAGCAAGATACTGATCTACACATCCTCTAACCACTCCTGAAACCTTATTGTTCCACCTTGATCTGATGTTTTGTGCATGCCACCACCCCCTCAAGCCCACTCTTCCATACAACTTCCCAGGTAGAGATAACAAAATTATACCTCTGTGATTCTAACACTCACCTTTGTCCCCCTTGCTTTTATATATTGGCACATTCTCACATTCATACTTCCACTCTTACATCGATCTCTTTCTTTTTCACCTCCTTCCAGTACAATTTCTTATTTATTCTATACTTTTCATTTAACTTTATTCCAAAACCTTCATATACTCTTTCTTTGCTTTCCTCTGTTAGTTTCTTAATAATCTGCTTCCACATCTTATATTATTCCCTCCTCCTTTGCTAAACATCCATTCTTCTCTTCCGCAGCATTTCTAATCTTATCCTTCCACTGTACATTTCCACTTTTATTTTTATATACCACAACATTGTATCCATCTACTAATTCTACAGCTTTTAACAGTTATTTCCACTAAATATTTTAAATGCCTCATTTACACATGACTGCATCCCTTTATATACTGCACTTTCATCTAAACTTTCTGTCACCCTTCTTTCATACTCTTCCTTGCATTTTTTTACGATTCAAATTTTCTCATGTCAACACTTTTACCTCTGCATTTTTCCTTACACCATAAGTCACTTCTCACTGATTCTCAACTCCACAAGAACTGCATAATGGTCATAATCTCTAAAGAATCCTTTCACAACTCTAGTATCTAGTATCCAATACAACCTTTCACAACATTTGATCAACTGCCACATAGTCAATCAAACTCTTTTGTTCTTCTCTTCATTTCTCATCCACTTATGTCTGTGGATCATCATGTGTTGAAAGAAGGTGGTTGCAAGGAATGACCTTCTCTTCGAACAGACATCTACAAAATATCTTCCATTTTCATTTACTCCAGGCATTCCTCATGTATGAACTATATTGCCAGTTTCATCAAATCCCACCTTCATGTTCATATCACCCATTGCAACATAAAAAAGAAGTTTAATAACTCTAAATATGCTGTTGTATTCAATACCTTGTCTTTATCAATTGCCTTGCAGCTTTTGGCCACAGTATCTTGCACAACCTTCTTGTCATTCAATATGTTGTCGTAAATATGTTCCTGTAGTAGAGGATGAGAAGGTAATGTGAGATATTGGAGCCAGAAACTTCTAGGTGATTGATGAAGACAAGGACATCAGTCTGATAATATACTGCAATAATCCGAAAACATGCTTGCTTGTAATGAACAACAATATGGTAGGTAGCTCTGGAAGTTTGAGTCATACCAATGTGGTCTATAAGTACAGATGCAGTATTGGGGACTGTCAGCCTCACCACATAAACTACGTTGGACATATGACCTGCACCTTAAGCCACCACTGCTTGATCCACTTACAAGATGGAATCAAACATCATGAACAAGAGCAAGAAATGAGACTAACAAGGGAGATTATATTGAATAACTCCAAAATCATTATAAGTTGCAGTGACCAGAGGAGACTACAGGTATTTGAAGTTATTCACATTAGAGAGAAAGCACCTGTTATCAACATCCGGACAAACATGACCACAGTCATACAACTCTTTGATGACTCGCCAATACGATGTAGACCTAACACTGTTTTCGAACAGGGGGAACATGTCACTGACCCATCATAAGCTACCAAGCCTGCCATTTCAGGGCAGGGGGAATATGTCACTGACCCAAACGGTCCTGACTTATGAGGGTCAGAGAGAGTCAGACGAGCCCAACCTAACCTCAACGCCACATCAGACAATAACAATTTTGCTTGGCCAAACTTAGTGTATTTAGTGATGGATTGTCTATATTCCTACTTTTTTTTTTTTTTTTTTTTTAGCTGAGACGACATGGGCAGCTAAGGCCCTAACGAAGGCCAT
>JAYMFT010266864.1:0-10685 GCA_038088735.1 Panulirus argus
ATATATATATATATATATATATATATATATATATATATATATATATATATATATATATATATACGTACCATATAGAAAGAGAGGGATTTGAACAATAAGGATATGAAACCTATGACATGTATTCCTTACACATATTACTAACATTGTACGATATAGTCTTCATATCTTTAAATCTATGAAAAGAAAACGGTTTTTGAAACAACAAATACCTGGCGACGTGTACTACTAACGCCTCCAGACGAGACTGTCTATACTCGTGTCTCTAACTTCACCAGGCAGTACTTTATCATAGAGCAATACATCAGCGACAGAGTCCTCTTCCTCTGAAGAGGTCTGACTCTATTGGTGATCTGTGTGACGTACTAACACGAGGGAAAGTTGTGCATATAAAGTTCAAAGCTTCTACTTGACTAGTCTGCAGCAGGAAGGTGAACATAGTGATAATACTAGGCTAACTCACAGAATTATCTTTCCTTAGGTTACCCTTCCAACTGTTTTTAGATATAAGACACAAACCTCCGATCATTTTCCTAACCATAACCTGATATCTCCCATGTATAGATATTTGTTAAGTAATTTACAATGTAGCAAAATATAGAAGATATTGTAATTTGAGAGCATCATAAATGATAACCAGTTCCACATCTGGGAAACATTGCACATCAATCTTTGTATACCAAAACTCAGCACTGGTTTATCCATTAGTTTTCAAAGCGATGTCAAACAGTCTCGACTGTCTTAGTCTCTAGCTACATTAATGGAGGTCAAATTTGTGACAATGAATACAAAAAGATATCTGAGTGAATGAAATATCTGAAAATACAGGAAAAGTAGTATTACTGTACTAATGCACCTCAAGGATCCTTTTTAAATGCATGTACATACGATAAAAAATGTCTAGATACTTTATTGACTTGATCATCTATCGATGCATTTAGCATTTACATTCCTTTCTAGTAATCCAATAAAGAGTAAAAGATAAATCGTAAAGATTAAGCCCTCTCGTCCTCCTCCGCTTAACGTAGCACATCATTTCTGTCTAAATAATCTATCATAATTTCTTCGTGATTTTAGGGCAGTGATTCCCAAATTGATTCTAAGTAGCATATCGCTGACCTACCTTTCCTCCACTTGTTATACCACATTACATTCAATATTTCAGGACAACTAAATCATTTCGAAAGCTGATCAGTCCTATGTTTGTGGCATATCCTGACACAGAGAAATATGTATGAAGCATATTGGCCAATATCTCTTCACATAAAAGTGCATTTATATTCCTTTCATTTTAAGCTTAGAACTTCTAAAGCTACATGCCATCTCCATGGCTCTCTCGGGCCTCAAGTAATCGGTTTGGAAACACTAGTTTGGAGTGCTCATACATACAGTCTTTGTGATAAGCACAAAGACGTGCTAACACAGTTACATAGCTGCTTCAGTCTCTACTACAAGCTGTATTTAATTTCATTTTGTGTTCTAACATTCTACAATACACATTTGTAAGACACCGTGTAAGAACATGGAGTCGAGAACAAAAGAACTAGCCCGAGTGCCCTATGGGTCTAACGTCGCCTGATCCAGACGGCACAGCGGTAAGTCGAGGCTGGACAGCCAGCCAGCGGGTTCGCTTCGTCCTTCAGGATGACGATGGCAGCCTCTCTCGGGACAACTGATGACCCAATATTTCATTAGGCGTTTAATCTATTTTTTACCCTTATTTTGATCAAACCTGTTCTGAAGATGCTGCCACAAGCAGAGGACACAATTGATAGCTTTGATTTTATTTCTGTGCTTTGCCAAACGTGTTCCTCAGAGGAATCTAGTAGAAATACGATAAATGCCTTTTATACTTTTCGGGTATGAGTAATGTGTCGACACATAAATCTCACATATCCAACAGCAAGTTTATGAATCTTAATGCTAAACAAATACATTACCATGACACATTTCTGTCTTATGCTATGAAGTCTAAAAGAAAAAAAGAAAGCATGTCAGACTAGGCTAACGAGTGATTCATGACCTCACATGTGGTTCATGGAGTAATAAAGAGAAAAATGGATTCCAAAATACTACGGCCTCGGAGCCCGTCTCAGCGGCTGTCCTGGCCAGCTGCCATGCAAGAGCCAACAGTGTATAGCGGGGGCAGAGCAGCCTCGCCCCACTGGTACCATCCAAGAGGCGTACAACCGACTCCCACACTGGGTCAGCACACCAGCTATGTGGCACTTCGGGTAAACAGCGGATGTTTAGGGAGAGGACAGGAAATATTCCACCATAACCTGGACCGCTGTTATTCTCGACTGGCGAAAATATTCAAGTAAAACTGTAGTTGTATAATCAAGTGAATGCTGTGCGTCATAGGTAGAGGAGGTAAAAAACTCATCAAACGATCATACATATTGTTTAAGATTAAGAGAGAAATGTCATGAATATACAACAATATGTAATGAACCAAGCACGTGCAGCTGTGTGCTTTCACATACACCTCATCATGGAACTCCGAGGGAACTTGACAGCGACGGGGGATCACTTGTTCTTGAATTCGCACTCCTGAAGGTGTTGGCGCATGTCTCGCAGGAGGATGACCTTAGGGCAGCCCTTGGTTGCGTGGTGGCAGGAAACGGGCCTGTACATACAGAAGTGCTCGTGGTCCTGCTTGGGCCGTGGTTGGTGGTACTCTTGGCATCCCTCCGCCGCCCACCTGCACGGGAACTTCACCAGCTGGCACACCTGTGGGCACAAGGAACATCTCTTAGCTGCGTCTCACCTGTTACCCCCCAGCACTCCGCCTGATAACTAACATCCCACCTGTTGCTTTCAAACCCAACCTGTCAGCTGCATTCCACCTCATAGCCTCGCCCTTTCTGTAAGCTGCACCCTCACCCCTTTGTTGCACGCACCATGCTAAGCTATACCGCATTTCATAGCCATAGCTACAACCCTAACTAGGCTGCACCCCACCCTTTACCTACTCCTCCCCCTCCCCCCTGTTCGATTCACTCAGTCACCTGTTAGATGCATCCTACCTGTCAGCCACATTCTTCATTTTACATCTGAACGTCTCTTAACTAAACCACAATACATTTTTCGCTATATTTGCATTCTAGATGTACCGCTCGTGTTGATAACACAATGGCTGTTATCTATACCCTGCTATGCATCCCTTGTTTGCCACACACTGTCTATCAATCATGCCCTATCTCCCAGCTGCAACTCACTTATTTTGGTAGTTACGCATCTCCTGACAACCTAACCCCGTCTCTTTACCATAAGTCACCTGTTAACCATAATTCACCTACTTGCCACGCTTAAACTGCGCGCCACACCTCATCTGAAAGCCTTTTAACAATGCGCAAACTGATTCCCGCTTCCCATTCGTTGTCTGCTCCCCACCTGTTGGCTGTATGACTTTGACATGCATCATGAAGGTGCATCAGAAGGAATGAACATGCAGGAAAACATAGATGTACTAATCACTAAAGGAACAACATTATAGTGGAACATGTCCATGGGAACTGCAGTTTTAATTCTGTCGCAGGTGAAGTTGGGTGGGGATGTTGTTCAGGGCTAATTATGATATCCATTCACCGACGACCATATAAATCTTCTCCGATTTATACGAGTGTTTAAGTTAACATGTTGGGATTGGTGATGATATAAAGGAATGCGCATCAGTGTTGTATCCACACATGTACTAAGGCACTGACTGTTTGGTGAGGATACTAATGGCTTCTCAACTCGAGAGGCTTGCCACGATTGCCAACAGATCATGATGGATGTGATGCACGTGTAAATAATTAAGATATGTTGTCGCTTCTGTCACCCCTTCAGGATGTCAAGCGATCTTGCCATGAATAAGGAAAAAGAAATGAAAATGATGTGGATGGAATTATTGTCGTTAACGCACATTTATCTATCTCTCACCAGCTGACTCACGGGCACGTTGGCACAAGCTAAACACGACTTGAATTACCTTAATAAATCTAAGGAAAGTTAAACTAACACACTGTTGATAAAATATGTATGATGGTTATTTAAACTAGTTAAAAGTGTATTCCAGGAGCTCGCTTTTTATCCCAGGAAAGACATTTCTCCAGCCAGCAAAGGTGATTATTCGTTTGTTTACGGATGAAAGAAAACGGAGTTGACTCTTGGAGGTTTTTCCATTGAAGTGCACAGCATGCTGTCAAATTACACTGAATAGGTCAGTAAAGAGGGTCTGTAATCAAATTACCTGGGAGTGGACGTGACAGCGAATGGAACCATGGAAGGCTGAATGAGTCTTCGGGTGGATAATGGGGACTGAGATTCTGGACGAAGTAACGAGCGTTTGGAAAGGGGTCGGTGTCTACTAGAACAAAATTGGGTATGTTTGAAGATATAGAAACCCAGACCAAGTCGAATATGAATGAAACGAAGAAGCTGGATGTGACAGACATGAAATGTTTGAGGATGTTATGTGGTTTGAGGGGGGGTTGATCGTATAAGAAACGACAGTATCAGAGGTTTGGTAGCGAGTGTAGACTGAATGAGAGGGTTGACCAGGGTGTGGTAAAATGGTTGGGACATGCGAAGAAGATGAGTGAAGAGACTGACTAAAGAGGATCTGTATGACTTCTTGAATACTATAAGAGGTATCCAATCTAAATTTGAGACGCTACAGCCTGTGATCTATAGTTGTTGCCTCTATTTTTTGACACACTTCCTCGCTGTCCAAGAGATCTCTCATATACTCACAAACTTACACGCTTAAAATTCGTGAGTTGTCAACACTTTACACAGAATGACCCGTGATATTTAAGTATGCTCTTCGTATGATATGAGTAAGTTGTTCCTGTGCAGGACAGGAGTGGCACATTCACAATCTCATGTACCTGGATTTGTTCAACTATTTCCTTACGACCTGGGGACGCGCGCCTCCATCTTTATGATACGCTCCTTCCCACTGAACATTCGCTAACTACGTTTTGGATCTTGTCCAAAGACGATGTGAAATGTGTTCATTTAGAAGACGGCAGCCGTGGGATAAAGATCTTGATGATGAATCTGGTGAATTTCTTGCGTGTATTTTAGAATTTTGAGCAGGGGCAAAGTAACATCGTGATAGAATTAATGATAAGAGCAGTAGCATATCTGTCTACCCATCTGTCTATCTATCTTTCATGAACACTTGAAGAAGTTTAGGTGTTTTAGCGTATTTAGCTTAAGGTTTGTTGAGCTTGGGGAACAGTAAGTAGAACAGGAAAAAAATAGCTGTAGTAGATGGGAGAAAATTGACGTCAAAGTTTACAACCCCAGGAGCTGCCTGGGTCGACGCTTTTACCCAGGTCCATCTCTTTGAAGCCGGAGAGGTGAAGAGCACTGCAAGATCCCCTCCTGATGCAAATGTACCCAGCCATCCAAGACCCTCTCCTGCTGCAGGTGTACCCAGCCATCCAAGACCCTCCCTTGTTGGTGCTGTGTCAACCAGCGGCACTCAGTGACAGCTTAAGATATGTTGACCGTTTTTATGAGGAAGAAGAAGAGACGATAGGGAAGTAGGGCAGTTGGTAGAGAAGTCAGGTGTTGAGAAGTGAAGTGGGGCAGTTGGTGGAGAGAAAAGTAAGAGGATTTCCACACCTCTACACTCGCCACTCTCCGTCACTATCCACGACGCTCAGGAGTTACGTGGTTAGTATTCTCTCCGCTCTGTCCCTCGAGATGATATAATGACAAAATATGCAACTGTCAGACTCCGTTCCTGTTAACGCTGACTAGTCAGGGTGAAACCTTACCCATATTCCTTCCTCATAGATCCAGGTTATACTGCGGTAGGCTCGTTGATTATATTTGTAGGTAATTGTAATAACAGTTTGTGATGAATTAATACATATGACAGTCTGCCATATATACTAAGCACAAACGAATACCGTACTATCATAAGTCACAAATTCATATAGTATAATGATTTAATTAAGACGTTGTGCTTATGATTGTGTGTAACACACACGCAGTTTATTTCATAAGAGGAATAGCAGTAAGACGAGCGAACGCACCAGAAATCTTTGCCGAACGAGCCAGGGTAGTTGGGGTATGTATGGTTTCTGGCAAGATGTTTGCGGGCGTTACCAACCACACGGGGTTTGACCGGTGTACGGTATATCTGTGGATCACACGATGGTATCACACAAGCGGATCTTAGACAGTGTACGCGATTGGCACATGACGTCAGCAGTACAGCAAGCACGTGATGTGCAGCTGCCCTGCTACACCCTGACCTCGAGACATCGCCTGCACGAGGACAGTGTCCACTGCTGTGTGCTGGAACATCAGAACAGACTGACCAGCAGACCACTAGTAGGGCGCCTCAACACCGACGCAAAATCCGAGAAAACATTCATTCTTACAGACAATAGGTCAGTCTGCTGTCCGATTCCTCCACAGCACTGCATTTCTTTACCCTCTCAAGTCTTTCTAAAAGCCATGACTTAACTCTTTTTAAGGGACAAGTTTCCACCTCCCACTGAACTCTCTTTTCTTTATCTTCTTATTCCCTTTAGATACTTCATCCTGGTTCTGGCCGGGGTGAGGACTTTTGTCCGAGACCGGAGTCCACGGCGTAAGGATAAACACGCCTTTGGAAGGAGGAGCAACACTGTGCTGGAAATATTGTAACACAAGGGATCTCCAGGACCAAATCCCCGATCCACAAGCCACGTCTTTATGAAGATGGATGTGAGCTTACTGCTCGAGGGAAATTGTAAAGGCGACGACTGGCTAACAGGTGAAGGTACGTGAAGATACTAGAAGAATTTCTTTTGTCATACCCCCATGCTGTGGTTATTCTTGCACCTGACACCATAAGGGTAGTGGAAAGAAGGCTGTATTCATACAAATTAACTGGTGAGGTACTGGCCCCTAGACATACCCTTCAGTAAAGGACCCGAGCTAGCCTGCCAGTTGGTGGGTATTAACCATACAAAGATCTCTGGCCCATCAAGTGTCGGGAGTGGGCACTGGCAGGAGAACGTAGCCGCTAAACTATTGACAGCAAGGTTGAAGTTGTCTGACATGGCATCCGTCGACGATCAGGTATCTTAACGTACCCTGTCGAATCTTTCCCCAACAATCAGAATGATGCAATGGATGCACTGGGAGGTTGGAAAATGGATATAATGGAGTCAAGAAATTGCAATGTGTAGATAGCGTAGTAAATGTGCAAGTATATGTCGTCATAGTAATTTTCATATCCTTTGTAAAGAGGTCAGGAATATTAGATATTCAGTCATCATAACACTGTAAATGGCAGAGTATTATTAAGGATTACCTGTGTGTTGCCCGAATATCTCATATACCTTGACCAAGATATCCCCAGAGTACAAATAGGGGGATCTAAGAGCTATTTCCCATAAAAGATAGTGAGCTGCGATATGAATTTTTCAAACAGTTTCTAATGATATGGGTTTACACCTTGAGCGAACGCTTCCTATCATTCCATCCCTGTAACTTGAGGCTTCCAACCCAGTTTACTAAAACATGCTCGCCCTATTCAGTCTATGCCGCTCCTGCTTGATTCTCTGAGAGAGCTTTGTTCACACAGTACAGAGGATGGACACTTTCGCGAGGTATAAACATTCCTAAGCCTTAATGTGTCAAAGAGCCGTGTTAAAACACAGAATTTAAGCTTTAAAGACAACGATTGACTTGCCGTGTGACTGGGTCGTTCATTGCGTGAATCAGAGTCAAACACTTGGCTTCGAGGGTGATTCGAACCAAATTTTTAAGTTATACCGCGACTAGGAACTAATGTCGTATAGAATCTGGAAACTAGAAAATGTCAGCCACACTGACTTAATTCTAATACCTTTAACATTGCCTATCTCTCCTATGAAGAACATTCTCTTTGCTGTTACCACATAAGATTTGTCATGCTCTGAATGGGAAAGGTCCGTGCTGTTTCTTTGGGCTTTGGGTGCATCAGCTGCCACGGTCATCTTTCCGTTTACCTCTCAACATCGAATCAGGTGGTGTTTTGTTGTGGGGTGGGGAAGACCACATAATGCCCGAATGGTTTGAATCGCGCGGGTCTACGTCATTGGTTTCACTTCCTCTCATTAGAGGACGTCCCCATCTTCTGACGGCTACAAGGCTGTCATATAAACATTACGCAGCCATCTTGGGAGGACAATGAAAGATTATTGGCCAAAAAGGTCGAGGAGGTGTGGCCACGCGTTGGAATGGCGCGAGTTTTTGTGTAAGGATAGGCTTGAGCATGGCGTTTAGTGATGGAAATTCTTGAAGATGCATTACAGTGTTTGAATTTATTATCATTGTTGTGGATTCCAATATGTATGTGATTTGTAAGTGAATTATGAACCGTAGAGAAAATATTCAGCGTGTAGGTGGTCAGAAATGACGAAATATGATTCGATATGGATTGCTCAATATAGCTTTGTTCATGGGAAGTAAAAGTACATATTTCTCTATACCCATCATTTTTGAGGTGTTAAAGGAAATCCTTCTGCGCAAGTTTTGTTAATATTTTGTTTCACGAAGAATGTTTTTGGTAGAAAGCAAGAAAAATCTTTTTTGTGAAAATGTAGTTTGAAAAGATATCTTTAACCTGAACGGGAGGGAAGAGACTCATTACGCAGCGACCTGAACAAAACTGTAATATTGGATAAATTATGTAGAGAAATTTCACTAAAAAGTTGGTATATTGTTTTGTATACATAATTTTCATTTGTTAAAGAAAAGATATAGGAAAATGTGGTTTAGAATATTGTAGAAAACGGGAATTTTTGACATTGCATTGCAACCGATGGAGTTTTGAAGCGGAAGCTAGTTATGGTTGTGAACGTTATGCTACATCCGACAACCAAAAAAATCTCTTGACACTTTTAGGTTTTAAGTATAATTCTACGACCACATGCACCCCCTGCTGTGTATGTGGGCTGTGATTTCAAGGATGCAATTGTAAGATGCCATCGTCTATAACGCGCAGGCAACGTTAGTGTCTTAATGTTTTGCATTCTTCAAGCACGATAATGTAATTGCTTCTTAGTTAAGAACACCACAGCAGCTTTTGAGGAATTATCAGCACTGGGGCAAATTTTCAGAAGGGCCTATTTAAGCGCGTTGAGTTAAATATTAACTATCATGATGATAGAAATCTTACAAGGAATGTTATAAGTCACACTGTTAATGCACAAAGAGTCTCAAATGTCCTAGTTTCTTGGGACAAAAACGACGTTTTGCTCTTGAGTACTGAGGAAGAAGGAAGAGCCTGCTGGAGGAATTATGTACCTCACAACTAAATATATTTTAAGAAGTCCTGAAGAACTCAATATTGCTCATTAAGAGTCATTGTGTCCCTGCGACACCTGTTTACCAGCTGTTCCCCTCCAGAGATTGAACTTGTAATGGAGGCTTGTCAAGTTCGTGTCAGTTTCGAGTAAACATTGTCACAAAAACTTGAGGTCATGAACTTTATGTGCAAGTGAAAGCATTAACTGCAGACCGAGACTACAAACAATGCCAGAAAAAAAGCAAATATTACTGTATAACTGTTATTTATACCCAACGCCTCTCTCGCTTTAGCATGGAAGTGTCAGGAACAAACGCAGAAAGGCCTTATTTGCACACATCCACTCTCTAAGACGTCATTTATAATGTCGCGAAACCAGGGTTGATTATCACAATTACAGTGACTAAAAAAAAGATCATATTAAGCACTAAGTAACTCATAAAGATACGGAGAAACTTTGTGATTTCATTACGAAACGAAATACGGGGAGTCAAGGAAGGCTCAACTCTCGTGCGCAGTGCGGATCAAAACCAGAACACTCAAGCACTTTGGAGTCTTGTTCCTACAGATGAGACCCTCAGCTGTGTAAAGGAATTTTTGGAAGTGAATATATATATATATATATATATATATATATATATATATATATATATATATACATATATATATATATATATATATATATATATATATATATATATACTATATATTGTCGACACCGCTTGCTTGGGGTTACACTGCAAGCGAAAAGTCACCTTCGGCGAATCTGTTGACGAAAGGAACTGCAGTTAAGTCAAAGAACTTCTAGCTTCAAAGGAGTCCAGCCTGTTCCTGATATTGAGTGTAACGCAGCATTAGAGCTGCAGGAGCCCCTTGCAGGAAGAGTCCTAGGGCTGTTTGATACTATTGTCATATAACCCCAGGACCCCTTCCACAAAGGAAATCCTCGGACTATAGCCCTAGGACCCACTATCCACGAGTTCCTTTATGTCTATGGCTGCGCTATACTCAGTAGCAGGGGTAGGCTGGACTCCCTTGAAGCGTTAAGCTTTTTTAACTTGACTGTAGTCTTTTTCGTCAACTGATAACGATACACACTCGCCAAAGGTGACTTTCCACATTTGGTTTAACCATAAGCAAACGGAGTCCGGCAACATCTATTAATATATCATTTTTCATACAAATTCGCCATTTCCCGCATTAGCGAGGTAGCGTTAAGAACAGAGGACTGAGCCTGAGAGGGACAAATCCTCACTTGGCCCTATTATCTGTTCCTTCTTTTGGAAAAGTAAAAACAGGAGGGGAGGATTTCCAGCCCCCGCTCCCTAGCCTTTTAGTCGCCTACGACATGCAGGGAATACGTGGGAAGTATTCTTTCTCCCCTATCCCCAGGGATAAT
>JAYMFT010266875.1:0-10685 GCA_038088735.1 Panulirus argus
TATATATATAAGTATATCCTTTGTTTTAGGACATTCATCACTTACTGTAGTTTGCAGGAAATGCTGTTATGACTGGAAATCGGAGAATGAATGAATGTAGCAGAGGGCCATAGATAGACACACCCGCGTAACTCATGTAACGCCCGAGACGGACAGATTAAACCAATAAATTTTTCCCGTTTGCAGGTGTTCAGTGGGTGCCGGTGTATTAGCAATACGTCTGCTCCATCAGATACCCTCACACCGCCCGCCAGCACTACCTTACTGCCAGAGGTAAGAGAATCAGACAGGGGAGTCCTTCAGTAATCCTAGCATAGTGTGAGGAATTAATTACAATGGTACAGAAGGACGGGCTTATGAACCAAGTTTTGAATTGATCTATTTTTTACGTTAAATAAATACCTTTCTCCACAAGCTAACGCACACACACACACTGATCCCTAACCACCGTAAACATGGGCTTCGAGGAGTTGATGTTTTCTTTTTTATTTTCAGCAGATACATTTTCAAACACTGACATATTGTCTTATGATTGTAAATTAACTGTGTTGAACGGCCATTAACTGCACTTGCTGGGTGACGTCTTAGGAGAGCCGTGTCACTTGTTACCGTACATGGAATATTTAACCCCAATAAACTAATGTAACATTGTAAATGCACATCGCCTTTGAATATATGCTCATTATACTCTTTGTCACTACACCTTATTCCTCACATTATCCTTTCCTTCACAAAGCTAGGCTCAAGGTCGAGCAGATTTTGTACTCATTACACTCTCATCTTCACTGTAAAGGACATCAACACTCTATTCCTATCTTCACTAAGTTAGGCTCACAATACTCTTAGTAAAAATAAGAGTATTGTGAGGAAGAGGTTGCAGTGCATTTGAGTTTAATGATCGTAGCTTATTGAAAGTAAGGGTATGTGAAGATGAAAGTGTATTGAAGACAATGGACAAGGCTTAAGGCCGGCCTTGAACTGAGCTTAATGAAGACAAGGGTCTGGTGATGAAGGCAGGCCTTAGCTAGACTGGGTGAATATGGGGGTGTAATGAATATAATGACGGAGGTTAAGATTAAATTGTAGTGAATATGAAAGTAGTGGTGATGAGGATGAGGTATAGATAAAGATGTACTAAAGAAGTAAATTTGTTATGATGATGTAATGAAGATATAAGTTAATGACGGTAGATTGTAGTGAAGATGTAGTTTACTGAACTGAAGGGTGTAGTGAAGATTTTTTTTGTGTGTGACCTAGCCCTTTAAATGATCCCATTTAGGTTTAAGGCCGGTCTCTTTCATGAAAACAGCAGATTAAATTTAGTTCATAAATGAGAAAACGGAATGTTCTGAATGTGCTGAAAGAAAACGTTTCCTAACGTTCTTTTTAGCTCCTAAGAGGATTAAATCTTGGTTAGCTTTTATATATATTATGCCGTTAATGAATTCGTGTAATTAATTAATCTACTCTTCTTTTTTAATATACGCCAGTAGAGAAAGTATCCCAGAACAAGGGTCGCCGCAAACCTGTGTAATGACAATTTGATTCCTTTCGGTAAATATAGAATGGAGATGGTTTTGGGTATGGCACGAGCGGTTACTGCCCCGAGCCGTGCGACACCTTCTACTATTACCTCATCATTCAGATTGTCATCAAGACCGTTTCCTCGACCAGCAGGGCGGGTAGCAGTCTTCTTCATATTAGGTAAGTCATGATTTCCGAGATTTTATTTCTTTTATATGTGTATGTTTCGATACAACGCCATTCATTAAGTAGACTAATTATTTTTTTCACACAACAGTTTTCCTCAGTATCGTAGAGCTTAGATCCTTACTGAATTTTTTGGCTTTAATTTACAGTTTTAGTATTTGAATGCTCCATTTACTGTGCATGGAAAGAAGCTCCCTGACGTTTGTGGGGAATAACAGGTAGTTTTATTTCAACCATCGGAACCTACAGAAGAAAAATACAGTTCATTAACCATTTCTCTTTTTATATTCCTATAAATGTTTGCAGAAATGATAACTTAGTACGAACATATTATTGCCCTCAGTATATTTTCTGATATGTGAAAATAAAAGTTTAACAGTAATTTACATGTTAACACTAACGGGAAAAAGGTTATTTATTGATCATCAAAATAATAAAACTCAGGGCGAAAATAAAAAAGAATAAAAGAATGCTTGTAACAAGCAACTGAAAGCAGGCAGACATTATAGACGATCAGAACCTGTAGGTCTGTTAACAACACTTGAGTCATGAGCCTTAGAGGGCTGAAGCTATTGACTGACTTGTATATATTTCTTTGGACTGAGTTTGGTATTCACAAGAACAACTATTTTACAGGAAGTGTTCCCTTAAGATATCAACATAATCGATTACTTATTAACCCGAAGGACAGTGTTAAAGTTGCTAAGATTCACAAAATCAACAATTTTAGGTTAAATCTTCCCTCAACATAGCAACATAATCAATTACCTGCAAACCTGAAGGAAGGCCAGTGTTACAGTAGCCAAGCTTCTCTTTTTCGTAGGTCCGTTGCGGACGAGGATAAGGGCCTCGCCTTGGGTGCCCTCACTGTCTTCATCAGCTTCTTCGGCTTCATCCCCGCACCTATCATAATGGGCGCAATCATAGGTGAGTGGTTGAGAAATGCGAGTTGTGTATGACTGTAGCTGACATGGAATCGCGATATGCAATTCTTAGAAAGACCTTGATTTGTGGTTTGCTTGTAAGAGCCGTCAATCTAGATCCCAGCCACCGTCTGCTTGTTATGCTGAGTCATGCTAGTCATTACCATGTAATCAGGGATGCTTGTCATTTTTACGTAGATAAAGATGAAGTGCGGTATCGCCAGCTGCATTCTAATCTACGTTCTACTCTGGATCTCAAGAGTTTAGGTAAGATAATTTTATGGTTCAAATCTGAAAAAAAAACAGAAATGACTCCTTAGATTTGGAAAACAGTGCCTCCTTCTTCTTATACTGATTGAAAGGGTTCGATGTGTTGGTTGATAAAAGTGAAAGCACTTATGTTTCGAACACTTGCGGCGTCCGCTCAAACAACCTTTTCCATTGGTAAATAAGCCTAATAGTTTTAACTAGTATTCACCATCGTTAACGGTACGGTAAAAGAAAAAAAAAATCTTTGCGTTACAAGAAAAAACAGCATTATTCGGTTTTCGTGTTTTTTTTTTCTTTCTTTCTTTTATATTTCGGTGGCAGTCTTCTCTCACGACCCAGCACTGTCATCCAGACTGGCCGAAGCCAGTACATACCTATACCTGATTCTCGTCATTCTTTCTTGCACTTTCTAGAGTAGATATAATTATCGTATATCTTGCGGCTCCGCGATGGAAACCGGAGTATCAACGAAAATCATCAGTGAATTTGCTATATTTAGCAGAATAGTATGTTATCTGTGAAGTTGACTAAAATCGTTATATACATTTATCCAGTGAATAACCCGAGAACAGTCGGTGTATCGAAAGTAAGGCTATATCAGGTAGCCCTAGAACCCTTATCATAGTGATCATGCAGCTTCGAGGCTACGCTCCACGGGGAAGCAGGGCAAGGTAAGTTACTTGCGGACGAGGTTCTCAACGTTTCACTACGCTTTTTGGGTCACTGACAATGGTAAACTGTGTATAAGGTGACCTCTTGTCCGCGATGTTACCACTCACAAGTGGAGTCCGCTAATGCCGATGAGACACTGATGAGGGAATGTATGGAGTTACTTGAAGTAAAGCTAAGAATAAACATATTCAGAAATCAATTAGATTCACAAATCAATTCGAAAAGTCGGTACTTATGTAGTAGCCGTGACGACTGAACCACATTTTCTTTGTTTTTCCCCAGATTCGTCGTGTCTGTTGTGGGAAAAGTCGTGTGGTGTGTTCGGCAACTGTTGGCTGTACGACTCGGACAAGTTCAGGATCATAATACACCTTGTACCTGCAGGTAGGTCTCAAGTGAAAGACTGCCATTCTTGTGTTAGGAGCAGGCCTGGTAGGATGTCATACCTGTGGTCTGGTAGGCTGCCATACCTGTGTTGAAGGCAGGTTTAGTGAATCGCCATACCTGTGTTAGGAGCAGGTCTGGTAGATCGCCATACCTGTGTTAGGATTAGTTCTGGTGGATCACCATGCCTGTGTTAGGAGCAGGTTTGGTGGGACTTTCAAGAAAGAGCGGACGTTACAGTAATACCAAGTGTTATGTTCATTGAGTCAAGAGGTGGAATTGCAGAACCGTCAAAGGAGAGAGGAAGGTTGTGAGGATATAGATGGGTAGAAACTGGGTCTTGGAGGCATTGTACTTAACTAGATTTCGTGTACCTTACTGAGATTTCCTGTCCAAGTCTGAGTTTATTGAGGAAGTTGTGTCGGGACGAGATGCAGATCGAGCGAGAGAAGAGATAGCAGAATTAAAGGACGTGGAGGAATGCAATGTTGAGTCGTCAGCGTGTGAGTGCATTTGGTTATTTGTGGAGGAGAGGAAATCGTTGATTAAATGGAGAAAAAGTATAGGGAACAAGAAAGAAACTTGAGGGATACCACTGTTGATGGAGAAGGGTGGAGAGGTTGATCCGTCAATTCCTTCGGAGACAGATCGGCCGGAGAGTGTAGATGTACGGTGAGAGTTATTAAAAACGATGCCGTCTTATTTCGAAAGCTCAATGTTTTGTGTCATTAAAACTAACAGTCATGTGTGGAAACGTAAAGTTAATGGAAGCTAATCAGAGACTGCAGATGTAGACAGTAGATGAAGCAATACAATGATACACCAAGAGGGTGCAGGAGGCTTTCTGGGCGTACCCCCAAAATCTGTGTGGTCGTTGACATTCATTATGAAAGAGTGTGTCGCCTTGGACGACCTGGGTACAGGCAGTCTCGTGAACGACAAGGTGACACAAGGCGCGACTGACGATCCTTGGTCGAGAGGACGGTGTAGGCTCCTTATGTGAGCGAGGGGCTCTTCGTCAGGGGTGAAATGAAAATCCCAGACAAAAGAGTGTTCACTGAAAAAGAAAAGAAATAAACTATTCAAGTGTTACATTTTTGTTAACCAGACTAAGGTTTGGACTGATCATTATATTACAGATAAACGACCTTCTTTCTGCTCATCTGTATGTTAATTTTAGTAGAATGTATCAGATAATGTAGGATTTAACTTGGATGTGTCATACAGTTTATATCAATTATAGTGTGATCGGAACATCTGTTACTTGTATTTTAGATGGTTTTGTCTCAAAATGTCTTCATGCTTCTCTCATTCATAACCGTGGACATCAGATGTCGACCATTCATCATTTCACCAGGGAAATGGTTACTGATAATGGACTTGCCTTCCGCCCTCAGCACTGACTCTAGTCTCGGTGATCGGGGACATTGTCGTGTTCTGCTACAGCCATCAGTTGGACCTTTACGGTGAGAAGGAAGAAGATATAGAGATGGACACAGCAGAAGGCAAGACAGAGGAATCAAAACTCTTGAACACCTATAAGGATGAGGATTGTGCTGATCCCAAGTAGTGACACCTGAACACCCATAAAGACGAGGATTGTGTTGATCCTAAGTAGTGACCCCCGAACACCCATAAGGATGAGGATTGTGTTCATCCCAAGTAGTGACCCCTGAACACCCATAAGGGTGAGAATTGTGCTGATCCTAAGTAGTTACCCCTGAACACCCATAAGGACGAGGATTGTGCTAATCCCAAGTAGTGACCCCTGAACACCCATAAGGACGAGGATTATGTTGGTCCCAAGTAGTGACCCCTGAACACCCATAAGGACGAAGATTATGTTGGTCTCAAGTAGTGACCCCTGAACACCCATAAGGATGAGAATTGTGCTGATCCAAAGTAGTGACCCCTGAACACCCATAAGGACGAGGATTGTGCTGATCCCAAGTAGTGACCCCTGAACACCCATAAGGACTGGGATTATGTTGGTCCCAAGTAGTGACCCCCGAACACCCATAAGGATGAGAATTGTGCTGATCCCAAGTAGTGACCCCTGAACACCCATAAGGACGAGGATTGAGCTGATCCCAATTAGTGACCCCTGAACACCCATAAGGACGAGGATTGTGTTAATCCCAAGTAGTGACCCCTGAACACCCATAAGGACGAGGATTGCGTTAATCCCAAGTAATGACCCCCGAGCACCCATAAGGATGCGAATTGTGCTGATCCCAAGTAGTAACCCCTGAACACCCATAAGGACGAGGATTGTGTTGATCCCAAGTAGTGACCCCTGAACACCCATAAGGACGAGGATTGTGTTAATCCCAAGTAGTGACCCCCAAACACCCATAAGGATGAGAATTGTGCTAATCCCAAGTAGTGACCCCCGAACACCCATAAGGACGAGGATTGTGTTGATCCCAAGCAGTGACCCCTGAACACCCATAAGGACGAGGATTGTGTTAATCCCAAGTAGTGACCCCTGAACATCCATAAGGATGAGAATTGTGCTGATCCAAGTAGTGACCCCTGAACACCTATAAGGATGAGAATTGTATTGATCCTAAGTAGTGACCCCTGAATACCCATATGGACGATGATTGTGATGATCCCAAGCAGCGAAATTTCAGCCTTCGAGAACGAGCATCAGAAGACCTGATGTCTCGAAGCAGCATCAAACTCTTGCTTCGGTTTTCAGAAACGCAGTTCATAACATGATTTCATGTGCTCCATTTCATATGCTCCTGTACCACGAGTTTCATACATTGTATGAACCCTTGGCAAAACCTGCTTCAGTCCGTAATATGGAACTTGCTTTACATATCTTCCTTTATTGGAAATATCCCCCAGACTTGTGAGAGACTTTGCCCAGATTATGTCCATGAGCTGAACCAAAATCATGGCTTACCAGATACTGAACCAATGTCTGCAGTGTTTACTGTAACATCTTTTCAAGTTCTGTGTGAATTCATATGTCTTTCTCATGGCAGGCTTTATGCAGTTATTGTTATACACTAATAAGTCGGTCCTGTCTGTTGACACGCCAAAAAAGTTGCTGGTCACAGGACGACTACTTCTCGTACACAAGTGCCAATAATAAATACAAATTGCTTGCTTCTAGAGTGATATATTTTAGGAAAAATTTGATACTGTATTATACATTATTGAAAGTAGTTCCTGTCTCTTCTGTCTGTAGATCCTCCGAGGAAGATGCCATATACACAACAGCTGACCCCCATAATAAGTTGACAATAACTAATATGTTTCCTTGGCAGAATAAGAATTGCTATCTGATGGGAGTATACTAGTACAAGTGTTGGAAAATGTGTTATGTTTAGGGGAAAGGTTGAGTCAGCAATACGGGAGGCATATAATGGAAAAAATGATGTGGGGGGGGGGGGTGAGTGATTATACTATTGAAAAATGCCAATCCGCCGTTCTTTTTTTAAACTTGCCGAAGCGTCTGCTCACTGTAAATCAGACACCAAAGATCAGTGGTTAACTTGTCAGGAGCAGGCAAACGCGGCCCCTAATCTGCTAGTAAATACTAAAGTGCCATGTGATATACATTATTACCATAAAGAATACATAGAGACGTCGTGGTTATATGTACTTAGTCCCATCAAACAGCTTTATCTTTCAGCGTCGTCTGCAGTATCATTATACGAGTTGCAAAGGTATTGTAGATAACCTGACTGCGCAAACACGCTAGAATGCTCTTCAGATCCAGAACTTACGTTTAGCCAGCGACTTGATGTGTTTAACTTTAGGTAGTTAACGTTGACCACTGCCACCTGTGGCCTCCCGCCACTAACTCCGTCCAGGGCCGTAATGCTCAACTGGCATAGTTTTTACTTCATTTGTGCAGGACAGAACGCTGCAAGACGCTATCTATTCCACATGTAGCATCACTTCTTAAAGTGAAGTGGAGCAACGCATACCTACATTCATCATTTCTGTTTGTCGTCCTTAGTCTTAATGACATAATCTTATCGTAGAAGTGACGAATACTGTGTATTATTGTTAGTGTTAATTTACTCTTAAGATTTTACCGTTTTATTTACCAATTTTTATAGATTATGTATTTGTTTTAATTATCTACGTATTTGCATAAATGGTAATATAGCTTTCCAAAGCTGATGCCTGGCTGGACCAGTTGTCGGTACTAAGTGTATCCCTTTGTGTGTGTGTGTGTGTGTATGATGGTGTTGTATGATAATACATGGAACGTATGAAGTCAGTCGTTGATTGAAACTTTCAGCCGTCATTGAACTTCCAACGAAAACGAACGGAGTTGTTAGAAACAGTTTGATGTAAAAGGTAGAGAGCTAGAGAGCCTGAAGAACTTATTTATGTATGCCTCCTTGATGTGCTAGTTGGTAACTGACCTGCCTTGGTCACCCATACGTAGTCAGTCGAGGCTTCCAACATGACATGACACTTGCCCAGCCAGAGGGTTTATAACGCTGACTGCCACCAGTCACACCGCAGGATCTCCTATGGGCGAGGCCCAGGGAAGAAGACAACCTGACATTTAGATAGGAAGAAAACCTGACACCATCTTAGGGAGGGAGACATTCTGACACCTTCTTTGTGGAAATGACAATCTGGCCCCCTTATAAGGGTGGAAACAATCAAGTCCACGCCGGAGAGGATGATAGCCTAACTCCCTCCGGTGGAGGAGGACAACCTGACGCCATGCTCTGTAAGAAGACAACCGACGCCTTTCGAGAGAGGAAGAAAATCTGACCTAGGGAGGAAGACAATGTGGGCCCCGTCTAAAGAGGGAGAGTACCTGCCCCATCTCCAGGAAGCGTCGAGGTTGTTTTCTTCAGCGGAAATATGATCGATATTTAGGTGTGGCTAACATCAGATCGTGTACAACATTACCATAAGTCTGAGTTTCTTTAGCCTAGCAACTGCCGGGATCATTGACGCGTCCATCGACGTCAGTCTATATCCACTAGCCGAAAAATCTTTCAGCACCTTTTCCAAGTAGTAAGAATAATTCTAAGATCACATACACTCTGACTATACATGCGGCCCTTGCTGATCCCGTTGGCGGATCCTATGCCAATGCCAGATTGATAATAGGAGCAAGAGGGAATGAGAGAAAGACTAAATCAGTGTTTTTATGTCATATGGTTTTGTCTGTGAGATTTGGAAGTCTTAAACATTTCTAAATAACCTCAAAAGTAGCTATCGTGTTCCAGTATCGGATTGCTTCCCTGAAGGTAATACATGATACAAATGTTATCAATGTATCGTACGTGATATGTCATATGTAAGCAGAAGCATCATATTGGACGAACCTCAATAAAATTTTCGAAATACTCTAGCCTCACCTTATTTAAGACCTCATACTGTTGGCAAATTTCTTGTATGTAGTTTGAAAAACAGTGATTCCCTTTCTTCTGAACAATTAATAAACCATTGGTCCATTGCATTTTTTTTTAATGTGATTCAGCATTGAGAGCATGAGGAAAAAAGTGCCGATATATATAGTGAATATCGAAGCAGATGATTTTATTTCTCTTTTTAGGCCTGGTAAGGTGTTGAGTGTTAGCTCTTGATCATACTGACGGGGTGTCTTATGATGGTACAAGGGATGACCTTGCACTACCCTCTACCCTGAGGAATTGTGTGACTAAATGTCAACCTATTTCGTGCACCATCGCTCTGGGGCCAGCAAGCGAGGAACCAATACTCCTTAAAGTATTTAGTGCATTCATTGTATTTGTTGAGCACTTGCGAAACAATCCACAACCCACTTCGTCAGTTTCAGTAGTTTTGTTCGATGATTTCATAAACTGACATATGAAGCCAGGGTGGGACGTTCGTTAAAGGTCACTCCTTCCCCAAGGACACATACACAGCGAAGAAGGTGTTAAAAAGGTTTTACGGTTGGTGAATGTGGCTTAACGTTAACGGAGCCTTAATGAACCTGGCAGTTGTTAGGCCCAAAGCCAGAACAACCAACCCAGGTCATAGTTGCTAGGAGACATGAGGGGCTAACCCCAAAGCGTCGAAGTGTAGGGAAAGAAACAGTTACTAAAACGGTCTAGCCTTTAGTTGTCGATGGCCACATTGACTGTGCAACGCATTAGCTTGCCAAATAATACGTGTTTTAGCTAATGGTGAAGACAGACAAACAGCCAGCTCTCAGGAACAAAGTCCAAAGTAATGTCTATAGAAAAGGGAAAGCGAACCAGCATTGCGGTGTGTGATTTGACAGGGAGAGTCGAGAAGTCGAAACGCTTGAGACTCTTCTCCATGTGAGTATGTAGAGCTAGAACCTCCCCATATGAGAAAGCAGTACTCCATATCAAGGAAGAATAAATCCTTTGTATGATCAGAGCAGCTGTTCAGAAGAATAGAATTTATGGCATCTAAACAGGACTCCGCGTTTCTTAAAGACGGACTTGGCAATTTGTGTAATGTGAGCTTTCCAAGATGAGTTGTGTTGCAATGATTAAGTATGTTCATTGTGTGATATGGTAGAATTTCAGATCCGTCAAAAGATATAAGAAAGTTGTGAGGGGATACACAGGCAGAGATGGGTATAGTTTGATTTTGAGGCATAAAACATACCAGGATCCGTCTATCTTGTTTGAGGTATTCATTAGATCACTTACTTAAGCTAAAGTTCTTCGATCCATCGAAAATGAGCGAACGATATAAATTGCTTAAGTTGATTATATATATATATATATATATATA
>JAYMFT010266886.1:0-10685 GCA_038088735.1 Panulirus argus
TTTTTTTTATTTCTAATATATCATATATTATATATATATATATATATATATATATATATATATATATATATATATATATATATAGTTCGAGTCTGTATGTGGAAAAGCGTAAGTTTCCAGGAATGTTTCTCTGCGTATTCATGTATATGTCTGTGTTTTTTCCCCTTTCATAAACTCGTTGGATTCTTTGTAAGTCAAGCTTATGTGTTGATGTGGATTACGGCCTCGAACGATTTATCTTCGTGTTTACATGCGTTTTACCTGCAATCATTTGTCAGGGGAACATTTCATCGTATTTCTACCTGAAAAAGCGTAACATTTCATCGTATTTCTATCTGGAAAAGCGTAACACGGGGGGGAAAAAAACGCGTCTGGATTATGAGGAAGGCGTTCGTCAAAAAACGCACGCACATAAAACTCTTCTGTTATTTCTGACTCTCACATGCTCTGCTAAATGGACACACAACACCTCAACACTGCCGCGTCCATTCTGTTGGGGATATATATACTCGTACGCCTGAAAGGATACTCTTAACAGACTATTTCATTTCATTTCTCAACTTCTAAGCTGGTAATGACCGTCTTCATAGTAGCTCTCATTTCTTAAATGAAGTGCCTAGTGAGGTCTTTTGTGACGGCGATTTTTCATAAATATTTTACAAACCGTAAGAATTATGTCGTTTTTGTTTCTTATGTGAAAAGCGTAAATTGGTTTAATTCTAAACCGTATGGGTTTTGTTCGTCTGTGTCCTTCGTTACCTGTGCCAGCTGATGGGCTTACTAATTCAGTTGGTTTCTCACTGACGCTTCGCAAACCATACTGGATTTAAGGCAACACACGTAGGTATAAATGAAATGACAATATTTGATGAATTTTTCATATCAGTTGATATTCTTTTATGCGCATTCTAATCCCACGGTAATGTGATGCTCTCTCTCTCTCTTCATAAGAGTCAACATCTGCTTTACACGGGCAAGATATTTTTTTTAAGTTCCTTCTATGATCACTTCAAAAGTAGGGAAATACGAAGGATACAGACTGAAGGACAGACAACCACATAGACAAACAGATGGGCAGACAGATGGATAAATACATAATTTCTCTATCTTCCCCCCCCCACACACACACGCACACACACACACACACACACACACACACACACACACACAGACACACACACACACACACACGCACACACACACACACACACACAGACACACACACAGACACACACACACACACACACACACACACACATTATCTCATACATGGCACAAAACCGTAAAGACAATAAATCTTCCCACGTCTTACCACTAATAGCCGAGCGTCAACCAGCCAACAAACCAGGACAAAACGCTGTTGTATATTACCCTATTAAATCGGTGGTCCGGGAAAATTAATCGTTTCAGAGTGGATTGTACATCTGGACGTATTGCCTAACGCTGCGGAAGTCGCGAAAACAAACCTTCAACGTTTTTCTTTGCCGTATGAGTTTGGAAGCCGTGCAGCAAGATAACGAAAAGCTATGAAAAAATAGGACACCGGAGCAAATAGGAAGGTGAGAAATGTGGTGACATTTCTAGAAATTCTAGAGCCAGTTTCTTCAGCGTATCTTCCAGTGTTTCACAATACAGAAAGTATAAGCAGAATGCAAGACAGAGAAGCGTGGCTGCGGATATGGAAATCGTGAAAAATATTTAAATGCATTGGGAGCGAGGAAATAGAAATATTTAGAAGAACAGATCGTATAGGAACGAATCTGAAAATATTAGATAGACATTCCTTATATTTCTTGTCTTCCCTGGTGTAGTTTTGCTTTTGAAATTTGTTAATGAGGGAGACTGATTCCTTTTCTTCTTAAGAGTAGGATTAACGAGAGAATGAGATGTTCCTTGTGTGAGTGATTAAGAACACAGAAATAGATAGAAAGAGGAAAGAATATACCTATCCGGCCTGATCTTCTAATCACAGCTCCAAAGCGATGTTGTCTACCAGACTTACCACACCTCTCTACGAGAAGAGAATGACGTCGACCAGCTTACACTCATCATATGAGGAACGTTCAGGGTCATCCACCAGATCCGCCACTTCACTCTACGACAACGGAAGGACGATGACCAGCCTCATCGCATTACACAGTGATAAAAGTTTTTATTCTTATTTTCTTGCGCTGGAGGCTCCAGTCACGGACAAAAAAATCCACATCAAAGACGGCCCTTAATTGAAAAGTAGAGAAGTTAATGAAAAGGGAAAAAGAAGAGACAGGGAAAAGTATTTACGAATTTTGGAGGAAGTGAAAGACTTTTCTTTTGAAATGAGCCAGGTCATATCTACCGGGAAAGACATGAGAGGGTTAGAGAGTTCCAGAGCTTCGAAGTGTAAGGAATGAAACAGATGTCAAAACGGCACGCCCTTGAGTTGCCAATGGCCACACAGTAATCATGTGACGCGGCAGTTTGCCAAGCAGTGCACGGTCTAGCTAGTGGTGTGGAAAAACAAGTAGCCAGCTCTCAGGTACGAAAGCCAAAGTAACACCTATAGAAAAGGGAGAGTGAACCTACATGGCGGCAGAGGGCAAGCTGGGTCAAGTTATGAAGTTAGTTAGCCTGGGAGACTTTAAAAGTATGACCGCTTTTGCTTTAATTCTGTCAAGTAAGGAAGCAGACCTAAAGCCATGTATAAACGGAGCAACTGTTCGGAAGAAAAGAGATTTCGACATCTAAACAGGACTCCTTTTTTTTTCTTCTTCTTCTTTTGGGGGAGGGCAGATTTAGCTATTTCCATAATGTGGGGTTTCCAACAAAGAGTGGATGTTACAGTATTACCAGTTGTGTTCACTGTCAAGAGGTGGAGTACAGAAGTGTCAAAGGAGAGAAGGAAGTTTTAAAGAATTTTCGAAAGAGAGATGGGTAAAAACTGGGTCTTGACGGCATTAAACTTGACCAGATTTCTTCTACCTCACTGAGATATCCTGTCCAAGTCTGAGTTTATTAGGGAAGTTGTGTCGAGACGAGATGCAGATCGAGTGAGACAAGAAGCAGCATTGAAGGACGAGGAGGAATGCAGTGTTGAGTCGTCAGCATATGAGTGCATTTGGTTATTTCCGGAAGGAAAAAATTAGTTGATTAAAAAAGAGAAAAAAGTGTAGGAGACAGGACCAAACTTTGAGAGACACCGCTGTTGATGCAGAGAGGGAGCGAGACTGATCCATCAACAACCACGGAGATAGATCGACCAGAGAGTAGGAAGCAAAGTGAAGGAGGAAAGCAAAAAGATGGGGGCTTAGAGATGAGACCCCGATGCCAAACCACGTCAAAACCCTTGGATATGTCAAGGGCAACTACACAGGATTCCCCAGAATCTTTTGGGAATGATGAACAGACATTAGTAAGACAGGAGAGATCGTTTAGTTGTTGACCAGACACACTAATTCAAACCAGCGTAACAATTATACTTTAGACACCTCACCACACCACATCCAGACCCATGAGATTAAGCCGACCAGAGTTGAGGCACCGCGCTGAAACAGACTTGTGTCGTCGATGTGACCCGACCAGCCACACCCCAACAGTTGTGTGTTATCGTCCAGGTTCACCACGACATACTACCGCAGTAAAGTAACCTCGATCATGTCCACTACACCACGCTACGATAGCATTGTTAACGACCAGAACCTCCTTTGGGGAAGAGTCTTTCTTCTTCTTGGCAGCCTTTGTCGTCCGCCGGCCGGGGTCTGCCGGATACGTTGCACAACCTCAGGGATATATCGCGGTGGGGTATCAGCGTCCTCTCCGGGAAAGACTTTCTTTCTAAAGTGTCGTATCTCGACGGAACTTTCATCTTCGAACCCCCTTCCTACAGAAGCCGTTTTTACGTCGTAAAAACGAGAAAAGAAAATCAACGACTCGGCGATTCCCGGTAACAAAGTGAAACTTCTCATGATTTCCACAGAAAAATATAGAATCATGTCTCGAAAAGTTCATTCTACAGTAGCAACCCGATTCAAAGCATTGCACTAGGTTCAACAAATTGATGTTGTCAACCTGTTTATGGTAAGTATTTCACAATTTCCTCCCCCCCCCAAAAAAAAAAAGGAATCGTGAAAAGTACTCTGGTTGAAGGGACTGTTAGTAGATTTAACTCATGGGTCAATGCGTTGCTCTTTCCTGTCTGTACGTATTCATGGATGATTTATGAGCCATAATGAACACGGCATCACCCAGTGTTCATGACAGGGAAGGTTCATGAGTACTGAGGACCATTGTTGGAGACTGGTGGCATGTAAATAGCTTGTAGTGGAAGGTGTGAGGCAAGATTGATGGTGATATGGTTTAAAGGCTGGAGAATGAAGTCCAGGCATTGACTATGATAAACGTATGTGTAATGATGGAGTTTGATGTATGGACTGTGCTAAAGGTCGAGGTGTTGGTTATGGATGACGTATGGATTGTGCTGGAGGATAGGTGGTTATAGCTGGCGTATGGATTGTGGTGGAGTGTACGTGGTTATAGTGTTGGTCATGGCTGACGTGTGGATTGCTAGGAGTATTGGTTGTTTTGAAGGGTACGTAATTATTGTGCTGGACAAGGTTGACGTGTGGGCTGAACTGGAGGATATGACATTATGGCGTCGTTTTTGGACGACGTAAGACAGCGTTTAACCTGCTTAAATTTGGGCAAGAAACAGGCACTGAGTATTCAGTTTTACACATGCATTATTTAGCCAACTTTCCGTTTGTATAACGAAGCTTAGTGAAAGCAATACTAACTTAGTCAAGTTTGAATTAGCCAATCAAAGTCTAAGGTCACCTAAACCTACTAGACTTCATCCAGCTTTTTTTTGAAACCTAACTTTTCGAGTCGTAACTAAACCTAACATATCGGAAGTTATGTTAAGTAATCAAAATCTAAGTTAGCATGACACGCTCAGATTAAGTATGACTCGGTCTGATGGGACTTCCTATAGTGCAAATTAACCCAAACTGACCTCAACCTAAAATTCATATGATCCGAGAAATGTTCAGTCACATATAAAATGACGAAAAACGAATGTTTTTCTGCTTGTGAGATATGGTCTCAGAGGGTGTGGGGAATGCAGTATGTCATTCAATATCTCAGAAATGCTGCACCTGTTAAGCCATCCAGCACAAGCCTATTTCTAATATAAAGGGTTTGATATCAGGAAAGATATATTTACGCCTGTACGTGCGTTGAGGGCAGAGGGGAAATACGAGCCTAAGGTCAGTCCAAATGAACTTCCTCTTTCTCGAGAACAGATGACACTCCTAGGTCAAGTATAACGTCAGAACAAGGAACAAATAACTCTCAGAACAGGAGCACTCAGAACAAGCATCATGTCTGCGACAGGGAACAGGAGACACTAGAAGGGCAGCAAGCAACATCCTCATCCCAAACACCAGTTCCCCCCAAAAACCAAACAAACAAGAAAATATCCAACGTTTCGGAGAAATGCAGTACTCCAGAAGCAAAACTTTTGTAACAGGCTTGGAAGGCAACACTCCAGCGCAGGCAACACTCTTAAGAACAAGTTACACAGTCTGAAGGCAAGCAACACACACTCTGAAGACAAGCAACGCTCTCTGGGGACAAGGGACGTGCTCCAGTAAAAGAGTAACTTGGGGAAGAATAACAAGGATATTCCCAGATTCTTGGGAGGGACAGAAACTCGGCTCCTGGGAGAAGAGAGAATTCCTCGTGTTGGAGGAAAGTGCAGCATTAAGGAAAAGAAGTGAACACTGTGCCACATTCACAACCATTTTACGGTGCGGGACTGCCAGGCTTAGGAGTAGTGAATACTGGGGGCGAATATCGATATAAAAGATAAGAATACTGCGCTTGGGAATGGATTTTAGACCTCCTGTACTTTGCAAAATTATTACGTGAGGATGTGTATACAGTTATGAAACCATTAATGAATGGGAAATTTTTACAGCAGGAAAACTAGACCCGGAACTAATATGCATATATATCATTACTTTTTGAGCAAATTATTTTCTCGACTGTAAGACATATAATACTCGGTACACAACCGCGATCGGGTAATTTCTATATTGATTTGTTTAGACTCGGAGGCTGATCAGTTACAATTACTGGCCTGAACACATCAACAACATCCGACATTTATAAGACCACCTAGAACAGTCAAAGTTACGGCAATGAATAGCGACTATCACTCAATGATGGGAACACCACCTGAAACGGTCAAAATCACGGCAATGAATAGCGACTATCACTCAATGATGGGAACAGTAATCTCTCTCACAGTAAACTCAGGTCTCTTAATTCTGCTAACATCCTTGTTCCCCTCCTCAAAGTTCGTTGTGCTTTAAGTTCGGGGACCAAGGATGAGAAGCATATTCGTGCCTTCACCTAGCAAACGTTTATGAATAGTTTGCTGAATATTTTGTCCTTGCCCAGAGTCATAAACTAGAAAAAAAAAAATATATTGTCTATGTTAGAGGTGGTTCTAGCATCTACCACTAGACAATTCGTCTCCTTTACAATTCTGCTAATGTGGAACTCTGACGACATGTTAGATACAGTGTCGATTCCCTAATTCCTCTCCCATGCATTCTTGAATCTTTATCTATTTCTAAATAGTGATCGTTTCGAGGCGTTATTCTGCTGTGTCCCAAATCATTTCTTTTCACTGAATCAGACTGACTTTCATCAACCTTGCCTCAAACCATCTTCGGAATTTATCTAGTTCCCCATGTAAGTTAATGCGATTCTCCTTAGTTTTCATTTCCCTCACGAGACTGGCATCATCAGCAGCATTTAGGTATGACACAGGTCCTTCTGGCAAGTCATTAACATAGGTCAAAAAAGAAAACTGGTCGCAGGACCGAGCATTGTGGTATGCCACTGGTAATCCCAACCCCTTTTGAGAGGGCATGCGTCTCTTTTTCTTGTTTCTCTCTCCCACTGTTGTAGTCTTCTGTCCAGTGTAGGATTCCCTCTTAATCCTGCCTGATGATAAAACCAACCCTGTTCCCTTGCTATACTGAGGCTTTTAAACTGTTTCAGCCAAGCCAATGTCCCAAGAATAAGAAATATAATATATGAGTCATTGGACACTGTTGACAGCTCTGTGTGTGTGTGTGTATGTGTGTGTGTGTGTGTGTGTGTGTGTGTGTGTGTGTGTGTGCATCCTGTGTTTCCTTCCATCAAGATCCTCTTCTATCCATCGGAAGGGTGAACAACATATACCAATGAACATCAAACCCACGCTATTCGAATCCATAACACACCGAAATGAAACGCATGAACGTAATAACAAGAGGCAATAACAATTTAACATATTCCATGCTTCGTAATTTCATCCAGAGCTTTCAACCTCAGAGTGTGTGTGTGTGTGTGGGAGCGATAAACACCAGGAGACAGGCTGCTCTCGCCTTTACGCCTTACATTAAAGTCGTCCTGTGTGACAAGCGACGGAGGATAGATTTACAGGGTCAGAGAGACGCGACTCGGCTCATGGGCGTATATTACCCTCCAGCGTCACCCGCCCGCCAGTGTCTCTTTACCCACACTGATTTAAGTTCATCTGGCCCAGCAGTAAACGTAAGACGTGGTGGAATCATGTTTAACGCGGATCTGTTAGCATAAAGTCTGGGTTAACGTTATCAAATTTACGATCGTTTTACTGCAATACTGTATCGTTAATCTATGAATGTCCTCGAAAGCTGAAGACCCATATAACGATGATAAGCACACATACATAAACTAGCAAACGCATATTTATACTTACATTCATACACAAACACGGATACAAACATATGCACAGAGTGGCACACACACACACATTAGGATCTGCGTTACTGAATGTGAGTAAACTCGGGCCAGCTGGGATCGGGCCGGCATGGGTTCGAATCCTGGGCGTGTGGTGAGCGCTGGACAGTTACGGAATAGGTGTTCAGTGTCCTGAGCGTGGAAGTACATGGGAGATTATGATGTACTTTATAACTTACTCTCACGCTTTGAAAATCATCTACGTCATGGAATATAAAACATTAAGAAATCCCAATATTATAATTCCCTTGGGGATGACTTGATCTTTTGCGAAGCATATTCAGTCGATGAAATCATTTATATCATTACATAACTAACTAAAAAAAATTCTTGGGGTCAAAGTTATCCTATCTCATAATAGAATAAAAATTGGATATAATATTTTACAGAGTTCCAGGTCAAAGCTGCGTAAGATTAAGATAATATTGTAAAATGTTAATATCTTAGGCATTTTCTCTCTCCTTAAGTGACGGTGGCTCTAAAAATTTCGCCGAATCTTTTTGCTGCGGAAGGCTTGGAGGGTTAGTCATCCCCTTTAAGTATCCGTCATGGGAGAATTTCGGAATGAAAATATTTTCCCTCCAGTTCAAGCCAACACTAATATTATGTGCCAGAGTTTTTTCTGGATATTCTATTGGAAAATTCGGAAGAAAAAGTTGTTGGCACACGTATGCATACCCAGACAGACACACATATTCTCACGTCCACAAGCAAAACACGCACATACATACAAAAAAAAAACATAAGCATGCTACCACACACACACACACACACACACACACACACACACACGCGCGCGCGCGCGCGTGTAAAGGTGAAGTAATGAGGATGGGACATAGCGAAAAAGGGCTTCAATATGAAAATTATCTAGCAGGATATGAACTTCAGGATTATGTGAGTGAGAGGGACCTAGGAGTTGACATCGTCTTTAACCTGTTGCCGAAGTCTCACATTAGGACATTAGTAAAGGAGACAGATTGTTTGCTCGCAAGTGTTAGAATAGCTTTCAGTTATATGAATATATAAAGATGCTTTTTAGAGAGCTGTTCATATGATATATAAGGCCAAAATAAGATGAGCTTCTCAAGTTTGGCCACCGCACGGAAAAGGTGCACAACGAGCTAAGAAAAAAATGTCTAAAAGAGAGCAGCAAAGATGATATCAGAATTGAGAGTAGAGTTTCAAGGTTAGGCTAGAAGCCTTAATTATGCCCACCATAAGAGAGAGAGAGGAGAGAGGGGATGACCTGACCACGTTCTTTAAGCTTTCAAACCGGATTAACATTGAAGATAGTTCTTTGAAAGATGTGGGGACAGAACAACCAGAAGACATACTATGAAAATGAACAAGATACTTCTTTAAAAAGATGTAAAGACGTACTTTTAAATTATAAGCGAAGTGGATGAATGGAATACTCTGAACGAGGCTGTAAGTAAATGTGGACAGCGTACAGAGTTTTAGAAGGTTGTACGATAATAGAGAATGTTTAAGAGATGAGACTCCACGTGTGTAAAACTCCCTCCCCCCTTACAATACAAATGAGTGAATATGAATTGATAATTTACACACATCAGAACCACCCACCACCACCACCACCACAACAATCATCACCACCACCAGCCACCACAACTACCGCCACCGCCTTCAAGAACAATGGAAACAATGGTCCAAGTCCCGGGTACTCCTGAGAACCGCTCTGGACTTGGATGATGACTGCCAAGACTTACCAAAGACGCGTTCCAGCACCGCGCGTCGCTCTGTGTCCCAGATCAGCCAGACGTCACCCCTGGGGATGAATCTTGCCTTTTATGCAGGTTTATCAAAAATACACTCGCTGTTGTCACACACACACAGGGAACTAAAGGTCAGGGTGAGGAAAGATATGAGTGGATTACTTTGTTCCTTTCCACAGAATCTTCAACGCAGCCGCTGTCATTCCCAGGTGATGACGGATTGTGAGAAACGTAAAGCCACGAAACGTACCAATGTAAGCAGAACATACTCGTAAACACCAGCTATAAAGAGAAATGAATAGATATGAAAATACTTATTTATCTCTAAGAATTTTATTTCAGGATGGAGACCAACCAAAAAGTGATTATAAACAAAACGTGTAACAATAAACGCCATCGACAGCCTAAAACCATCTTTTCCTCCACTGCTTCGTAACAGTGGTCTAAGCTGCACCAGACTTAATAAAATATATATTGTCACTCAGCTGTCAGGTACAGAAAAGAGTTCTGAAGTTACTTTTCGAGTGGAAGTTTAATCTGTTTATGGATTGGGTGTGAGTGAGGTAAATGCCAGGGATATTGCGAGTTTGCACTCTGTTAAAAGTACGGGGGCGCTTGGAACGTGACAGAAAGGAGCGAGAAAATGCCAAAGCTGGTGTCTAAGTTTGGGAGTGTGTGAAAGGAGGATGTTGGGCGTTAATATGAATCAAAGTAGGTTAAGATAAAAGTTATGTTAAGCCGAGGGACGGAGACAGTCTGGTCTGTGTGTTAACTGGAATGGAGAGAACTTGGATGAAGTATGGTACTTCAGATACCTGAAGGGTGGAAGAACTATGAGCGTTGTCTATGATTGTAGACGTCAGGCGGTATTTCTGTTGTGGTTTTGGGATTTAAATAACTTTATCAATTACTGGCACCTGATGCGGCGGATCGTCTCCGTGAAACATGCTGTGTCACATGTACTGAAAAATTACATGTTAAATAAAACTATATGAATTCCTACTGAAGTGCGATATCACCTTCATAACTATCATCACGAACTAGTGTGATCAACATATCTACATATATATATATATATATATATATATATATATATATGCATTACACATGACAGCTAGAGACTGAGTGTGAGCGAATGTG
>JAYMFT010266897.1:0-24268 GCA_038088735.1 Panulirus argus
TATATATATATATATATATATATATATATATATATATATATATATATATCATTCTGGTCAAGTGTCCCTATTCTCAGAATTATCCTTAACATCTAAAAGAGCTTTAGGACTTTTCTGTTGGTTGATTTAGCTTGACGCTGACGGCCCTAATGATAGGCCTAACACTCTAACAACCATCCAACCAACCATCTTTCTTTCGTCTCCCGCAGTATCTCCCCAAAGCTTCTGCATGTCCATACACAGAACGATAATTTGCAGAAAAATTTTTCACCATGACAGTTGTCTTTGGCTAATACATTTATGGCATTATACATGTCTAAAAACAACAGAGAAAAAAAAAAGCGTGAAATATTTGGTAAGTGTAAGATGACACGGGGAAGGAAGTGATGATACACCTACAGGAACATCGTCCCTAAATGTCTCTGGATAACCAAAGGATAGTATAGTTGCTTTTAGGGCTACACTAATTGTATATTCCTGCCTAAGTGACAGAACCACGAGATGGTAAGAGTCACACTGATGAAGACCTCTGGGATTAGTGTCGTGGAAACCTGTAGACGAAGAAGATTTTTTGCGTGTATCCTTTACATGCCACTGTAACGGGTCCTTCATTAGTTTGCAGTGGGTTGCTGCGTACACGTCTAGGTCATGTCTAGGGCAGGGCTTGCTCTAGGTAATAGAATATCAACTGTCTTTGTCATCATGCTAACAGCCAGGAAGCTAGATTGCAAACTACAGCATCTCTTATTGTAGCAACCACTTTTCTCTGACCATCAAAAGTCGTGTAAATGGATTATTTCTCTACGTCTGTATCATCCTTATTCTAGCGTGCAAAAATAGGACATCACATAGTGGGGGAGTAAGCAAAGGTGTGAACATAATAGATAATGAAGATGGTAAGGAGTAAGTAGAGACCTGTACAGCATCCAGGAATGGGGAAGCAATAACTTGGTTGATTTTAAGTGTAAATAAAGAAATTTTTACGTATGTCATTCTCAATGTCACTCGTTTCCTGCAGTTAAGATTCGAAGGGCTACAGTTCATCCCTGGAGTAACATTAGCATGAGGGGCCTAGCCATTTCCTCCTCTCTATCCAGGAGTTGTTCCACACATATAGGGGCCTCATTCCCCCAGCATGGAGCACTAGTCACATAACTGGTACGACATTTGTTCTGCTTCTTTCGTAACCGGAGTATACAATCAGAAGCCTTCCTCCACATTAACCTCCTGTTATCACCTCTCAGCTGTCCCTTTCTGTCGTCTGTGTTGCTTCCCTCTCACTGTTTCACTGATATTATTTCAGCCACTGCTATCACGAGTTGGTTGCCCTGCTTCCCAGCATCTAAGGCCAGTAACTGCGGCACACTTAAGCTGTTGCTTCCCATAGCTTGCATGGAGACCAGCCGCACGAGGATTTTGACTTTTATGATGCCTCCTTCCTTCCTCTTACAGAGAAACTGTCGACATATACTTTTCTTCTATCATCTTCCTATAACCTTTCCACCGTAAGTCAGATCTGCAGGCACCGGAGGAGCTGAGACTGATGTAGTTTTTCATTCATTATTTTGCCTTTCATCCGAGATAACCACGAATAGGGCTTCTCTAATATATATATATATATATATATATATATATATATATATATATATATATATATATATATATATATAGAATGAGGAGAGCAGGGAATAAGTATAGAGCTGTGAGAATATAATATAATGAGGAGAGAGTAGGGAGTAAGCAGAGAGCTGTGAGGGCAAGACACTCTCAAATTAGTGGACATGGTCCTCGCGGGAGACAATAGCATCCACTAGCACGCTCCCCCTCGGAGACTTATGGCGTTCTCCCTCACTCTCCCCCGTCCTCTCTCCCTCACTCTCCCCGTTCCTTCTCTCTGACCTCGGACTCCGTCTCTCTTACCGTCCCCGTTACTTCTCCCTGACCTCCGGCACCATCCCCCTCCCTTACTCTCTCCCTCTAAGTCCCTTCCCCTTGCTTTTTTTCCCTCACTCCCCGCCCCTCTTCCCCTGGCAAACTCCCTCACTCATTCTGCTGCACATGTATGCCCGCGACCTCACTGTCTTTACCTTTTTTTCCTCATAGACTTTGATTTGGCCAGCCGGCCAGCTGCCGTATCCTCCCTGTCCCCCTACCATGTCCTCCCTATTCCTCTTATTACACGCTCATGTCCTCCAACTCCTATATTCTCCCTGTCCAGCCCTTATCTTCTTCTTGTCCCGCTCTCATACTCTTCTCCTTCCGTTTTTTTATTCTCCCTGTTCCTCTTTTCCCCTTTTCCCTCTCCTCGCTATTCTTTTTGACTTCAGGTCTCTCGCTATTACTTGTGTCCTTCCCTCATCCAATTTCCCCTTCATGTACACTTTACTTTACTGCACCACCTTATGTCCTATAGTACAACCGGGGTCATAATGCATCACAACGGTGCTCATGTACCACCAGAGTCATATATATATATATATATATATATATATATATATATATATATATATTATATATATATATAGCGACCGACATTGAAAAGGCGAAACATGCCCAAATCATTACCATCTCGAGTGAAAAGAAAATAGGGTAAGAATGACGAAATTGATCAGAGCCCCTCAGGGTTTTGAATACCTGACTCGTACAGGTAAGAAAGGTTATAGGTAGAAGGGAAGATGAGAGAAAAGAGTTCCATAGCGTCGCTGCTCGAGGGAAGGAGGAGGTATCATAAAGGCCAATTCTCGTGTGGCTGGTCTCCACACACATAATAAGAGGAACAGCAGCCAGATACGAGTCATGAGCTCAGACCTTAGAAGCAGCAGGGACACATGTAGACAGCTCACGAGAGAAGTGGCCAAAATGATACTCGTAGAGCAGAGAAAGGGCGTCAACATCAGTTTGTTAGCAGCACTCCATACTGGAGCAAACAAAGAGTTCCTGTAGGTATGGAATATATGCTCACAAGAGAAATGATTAATGCAGCATTTAGGAAGCAGATTTTGCAATGATGAGTATGTAGGGGTTTCCAGGATGGGATGGAAGATGTGGCGATTCCCCTCATGTTATTACTAAGATAAAATCCAGTCTTTTGAAAATGAACAGAGAAAACGGTTGACATTTTGAAGGAGATATAGATAGCAATTGCGTTTTAGCACTTGAATTTAACCAGGTTCCTGCTACTATAATTCGAAATATTGCACGGGGCCGAATGAAGAGAGATGTGTTCAATAAGAGAAGAGAACGAGTATTGGAGTGAGGTTGGTAGGAGGAATGAGTTGAAGTGGAATCATCAGCGTCAGAGTAAATAAGGTCAAATGTAAAAGAGAGATGATTTATTGAAAGAAGAAAGAGATAAGGTGATAGGACAGAACCCTGAGGGACGTCACTGTTGATAGAATCATCAGACTTCTGCAATAGACCGATTAGAAAGGAAGCTGTTCATTAAGGAACAGAGAGAAGCAGAAATAAACAAAGGAAGAAGGAGACTTATGCCGCTCCTCAAGTGCTCCCGGTCTCATTTCTTAAAGATATGTATAATGTTTGTCCTCTCCCATTCCCTTAGCACTTCTTTTTCTCCATCGACGTCTTAAACTTCATTTCTAGTGGTCTGTCGAGCGTACATGCACATACCTGTAGCACACATGAAGATATTTTATCAGACCCATTAGCTTTATGCAAGTCAAGACCCGTTAGCGTTCTATATACATATTCTCTTGACATTTCAGTGCTTTGCAGTACCTCCTTCCCCGTTCCGTCTCACTGGTGCTATGGCTGTAGTGTCTTCCACTATGAAAACATTTGTGAACTTGTCATACAGTTCTTGGCATATCTTTACATCATACCCCACAGCTCTTGCCTCCGAGTCCCTTAACTTTATTAGCTGACCTTTAGCTGACAGTCTAGTGATGAATCCGTGGAAAAGTCTTAGATCGTCTCCTGGTCTTGTCCGCAACATTCTCTCCAGAGTTTCTTTACTGCCTTTTAACTTCCAGGTGCTAGCTGGCTGGTTGGGATGTCGCCATCATCTTCGTCACAGCGCATCGCTAATCTCCTCCGCCTTTTTGACATCTTATATTGAACCACACACATCCTGTTCTCCCCTCCCCTTTGCGCCTGAGGCTGAAGGTACCCATGTTCCTACTCCCACCGTGTAAATCTCGCAGAACCTTCCATTACAGTGGCCTGGGTTCCCGTCTGCTGAGCTATATTTCTCAATTCACGTCGCCATAGAAATCGTTATTCTGTATAATTTCTACCATTGTAGTGCCTCCTCTTTGGGTCAGTGTTGACCGCTACTCCTTTTACTTCCTCGTTGACTCATAATCAAACTCTTTCGTTACATGATTTTCTTTTCCAGCTAGATACACCGTGTATGATATTCTCATTATTCATTCTACTGTTTATGACGTGTGTGTGTGTGTGTGTGTGTGTGTGTGTGATTACAATTTTATGCTTTATGGGGAGGGAGTTTTACACTCACGGGATCCCATCTTGAACTCTCCTCTGTCATACAACGTTTTAAACTCTTGTATGTTGTCTACATTTACAATTTCATCACTCAGTTTATTCCATTCATACCCCACTCTTATACTATAAAAGTAATTCTTAACATCTTTTCTAACAAGTTTCATGCTTTATTTCATGTTATGTTCTCCGGTTGTTCTTATCCTCGCATCTTTCTAAGAGCTGTTCACTGATGGTATGGTCAAACACGGATATTCGTCTATCTTCCACGGTGGACAGATTTATGCCCCTAGCCTCTCTCTGCAAATCGTCTCTCTTAAATCTGGTCCTATCTCTGTTGCCCTCCTCTTGACCAAACTTGAGAAGCATATTATAGTTTTAGTTTAATGAAAGATGTGAACAAGTTGCTGAATGTGTTTTTCTAATATTTACCAGCAGACAGTTTGTCTCCGGCACTATTTGGTATTCTCCTAATGAGGGACCCGGATGACAGGTCGGGGACAAGTTCTGCTCCCAGATTCTTGCATCAGATATACTTCCTGGTAGATATTATTCGTATCATGGCCTTCTTTCATTGTGTTACATCCTTGTGACTCTGCGTTTACTTGGGTTGAATTCGATCAGTCATGTATAAACCAATATTGTAACTGTCTACGTCCGCTTGTAAGTTTGATGCAGTCCTCCACTCCTTTCATTTCCCTCATGACCCTGGCATCATCTTGCAAAGATATTCAGGTGCGAGTCCATTCCTTCTCACAAGTTGTCTACACAGATCAAGAAAATGAATGGTCCCAAAACAGAACCCTGTGGTACGCCACTGTTGATCTCAACCCATTACGAGAAGGCTTCCCTGTTACGCGTGTTGTTTATTACCTTAAAACAGTCTTTTATCTGTTTGAGTAGCCTGTAGATCCAGCGTCTTTACCGGCTTCGTATGTGGCACAGTATCATTTGTTTTCTAACAGTCTAGATACGGAGTACCACTCAGTCTTTTCGTCAGCTTAAAACCGAGCTCACTCTCTATTAGAAATCTAAGAGGTGCGGTAAGCATGCCCCCCTTTTCCCGAAAATTTGTTGTCTCTCGCATAGGTAGTTTTTCCTTTGCAGGAATTCACCCATTTGCCCTCAGGCTATCTTTTCCGGTGCTCTGCATACCACACTCGTCAGGGAGATCGGTCTGTCGTTCAGCGCTTCCTCCCCGTCTTCTTTCAGTTTGGATAGGTATAAAGTTTGTCCCGTTCCGCCACTCCCTCGGCGCTTTACATATTTTCCATCGAAATCTTGAGCAGCATACCAAGCCGTCTCTCTGGCGCATCTGCAACACATGCTCAAGATATCTGAAGAAATTTCGACGAGTCTTATATGGGTCAAGAACCTTTAGTGTTCTGTTTATTGCCTTCGCCGGATATTTCAGTGCTTTCCAATACCTCCTTCCCATTCCCTCTCACCTGTGTTGGGGCCACAGCGCGTCTTCCACTATTAGTGCGCGTGCGCGCGCGTGTGTGGGGTGTTCTGATCATTGTCCACCCCGTCCTCGGCCCCGCCCCTCCCCCTCACCCCGTCTTATTTCCAACACCATAATTACCAGAGCGAGTGGGGCCACCGCGGCGCTACGGGGAGCCGCGATCGCTTTTTAATTAGACCCGCACTCCATTTGTTACCGTTTATTGTTTTGACTCGTGGGCGAGGGCTTGTGGGGCTCCTTCCTGGGTCTTTGCCTTACCGCTGGGCGAGATGAGTCGATACACTCCACCTTGCGTCTTACCGGGGTGTTTATACAGTGTGTGTGTGTGTGTGTGTGTGTGACCCGCTTCCACCTTGAACTTTTTTCTATTGATGATAATTCCTTGACCAGCCACGAAGGAAGGGTCGGATACGAGGGGGTTGGTGGACAGAGGGTAGTGACAAGGCCTTTGACGCTGCCTGTTTAAATTCGCTTTATTGTCTGTAGATAATGATCCACGCACACTCCCAGCTATATAGTACTTTACTATTGATGTGTTTTTCTTCCGTGATTAGATGTTTGGGTGGTAGAATCTTGATGCTGGACGCGGCTCCTGATCGTTAACACGACACTCGTGTGAAGACGCTCGAAACATATTACGTGGTAGTTAATCTTTTACTCCTTGATCACGGCAGTGGGATCCTTTTTCATGTGATGATGACCTCGCCTCTGACTTGACCCATAAGACTCAGGTCATAGACTTTTAGACCCTCTTCTTACTAAGGGGTTGTACCGTCTTGCTCGAGGGGCTAACAGTTGATGATTCGTATTCAGAGCGTACTGCCTCTCGCTTGATTCATGGTACAAAAACCAACGTGTAAAGTGGGATTTATGTTTTTCGTATAGTGAATCAACAGTACTTCTTCCTTCTAGCAGATGCCTTCAGTTAGCAAGATGAATAAGCGTTCCCTCTCCTGGCATGTTCTTCTTGCTGCTTGACCTATTTCGTTACACTCTTTAAAATATCGTCGTTACATCTTATAAATTTATGTTGAGAATAACAGTTAGCGACTTCTTTTTTTCCCCCCTTGCTGGGGACAGCGGAGAGATTCTTTCCCAGTTTTCCCCGCTGGGGACAGCTGAGAGACTCCCCCACCCCACCCCACCCAAACAGTAATGATAACCCACGACGTCTCCGGTGAACCTAATGTCTCGCCAGAGGAGCTAACACAGAGATCGACGAACCAAGATGAGGTTTTGTTGTCACTGTACGTTGGTACTGAGAAATTTAGGGCTGTGTGTGTGTGTGTGTTAGTTATACTTGTGACAGTGTACTGTGTGTGTGTGTATTTTTGGTATACCTGTTACGGTGTTGTGTGTATGTATTAGGTATTCGTGTGACGGCGGTGTGTGTGTGTATATTAGGTAGTGGTGTGTATATATTCGGTATACTTGTTACGGTGATGTGTGTGTATATTAATTATACTTATGACAGTGGTGTGTGTGTGTGTATATTAGGTATACTTGTGACAGTGTTGTGTGTATATGTGTTATACTTGTAACAGTGGTGTGCATATATTAGGTACACTTGTGACGGGAGTGTGTATGTATATCAAGTATACTTGTGACAGTGGTGTGTGTTTATATCAAATATACTTGTAACGGTGTAGTGCACTTTAGGTGTACTTGTAGTAGTGATGATTGTACGTTATGTATACTCGTGGTGATGATGAGTGTACATTAAGTATGCCTGTAACGGTGGTGCATGTACATTAAATGTACTTTTAGCGATGATGAATGCATTAGGTATCACTGTAATGAGTGTGTGTGTGTGTGTGTGTGTGTGTGTGTGTGTGTGTGTGTACATCAAGTATACTTGTAACGGTGGTAAGTGTGTTTACGTATCCTTCTAGCAGCAGTGACTTAACATTAAGTATACTTGTGGTGATGAGTTCACATGAAGTATATTTTTTTCGATGGGGAGTGTGCAGTAAGTATACGTTGAGCGTTCCAAGCACATGTACGCGCTCACACACACACATTCCCATGTACACATAACGCACACACGGGCGTGGTGTGTGTGTGTGTGTGTGTGTGTCTAGTTCGTGGCGGGCGGGCGGACGGGCGGGTGGCCAGCATGTTTCTCAAGATGTTATCAAGCTGGATCCATCTACTATGTAAAGTAGTGTGGTGGGTTTATGGCGCTGGGCGACGGTCGGCCACACTCGGCTGCCTCTCTCTTATTTGCAATGTTTGTGTGCGTGTCGCCCGGGAGGGAGGGGTAGGGAGTGGGGGGTAGAGGGGACAGGCCTGTAGTAATGTAGTCTGAGTTGGGGGAGTGGGGGGGGGGAACCTCCGTCCCCACGCTGCAGCTCCGTTTAAGATGGTTTTTAGGCAAGAGTCTAAAATGTTTATGTTTGATTCTGGGTATATAAATGTTTAAGGAATAGAACATCGTAATGCAGGTGGAATTACCTGCTTGTACTGTACGGGGAAGGAGTTTTGCACTCGTGGGTCCCTATCTCCTGAATATTCTCTGTTATCCCACAACTATAATAAACTTCTGTATACTGTAAACATGTCACGTTCTCATCATTCAGTTTATTCCTGTATGCTGCCTACTTTTGCAAACCTGTCATCCTCAACTACGCCATAAATTTTCCTGATCATCCCATCTCTGACAGTGAATGTTATTCTTGCTACAGCTTCACATAATTCCCTCTGTAGCCTTCTCTGAATGTCCTCAGGTCTTTGTTCCACTACATCGTTCCTTATTCAAGCAACGCCAGAAATTGCCACCGATTCTCCTCCCAGCCCACTATTATCAATTGTTTCAGCTGTCTTTATTTCAGACACTCTCTCTTCTATAGTATTAACTAGGATATTTAGGAAGGATCCTCCTGACCTTTTCCGTTTTTCATGTATTTCTTCTTGTTTTCTGCTTGTTTCAATTACCTGATTTCCTTTCCAATCTCTTAACATTTCTCTAGTTCCTTGGTTTGATTTCTCAGTTTCATTACGGCCTCCTGTAAATGCAATAACTCCTGACCCTGTTTCTAGTCAATAACTGTTTACTGATGATACGGTGCTGGTAGCAGATTAAAATGAGAGAATGCAGTGGCTGCTTTCAGAGTTTGAGAGAATGTTGAATGTAATAGAGAATAAAAGTAATATTATTAGGTTTAGCAGTGTAAAGAGAGAGTTTAAGTGGGATGGGAGTTTGAATGCCGGAAAACTTGGAGGAAGTGAACTGTTCAAGATACCTGGAGTGGTCCTGGCAGCGATTGGAATCAAGGAAACCGACGTGAATTATGGGGTGGGTAAGGGGGCGAAGGTTCTGGGAGCATTGAGGAGTGTGTAGGAAGAGAGGGTATTATTTGGTTGAGCGAAAATGGCTATGTTTGAGGTTATATTAGTCCCGACGGCGTTTTATGGATGCGAGGCATGGGCTTTAGATGTATGGACGGGAGATATGGGCTATAGATGAGAATGGACGGAAAGAGGTGAATAGGTTGGAAATGAATTGTCTCAGGACAGTATGTGGTGTGCGGAGTGTTTATCGAGTAAGAAATGATTGGGTAAAACAGAGAAGTGCTTATAAGAAGAATACGATTGAGAGAGCTGAAAAGGGAGTGCTGAAATGGTTTGGACATATGGAGAGAATGACTGAGGGGAGGTTGACGTAGAGGATATGTGTTAAAAGTGGAGGAGGCAAGAAGAGGGAGACTAAATTGGAGATGAAAGGAAGGAGTGAAAAAGATTTTTAAGTGCTGGGGTGAAAAGCGTGACGCGATAGAGTGAATTGGAGCGATGTGGTATACAGGGGGCGACGTGCTGTAAGGGGACCAAATCAAGGCGAATGAAGCGGCCGGAGGAAACCACGGAGAGGTTTGTAGAGCCTGTGTATGGGTAGGGGGCTATACTTTCGGTGCGTTACACATGACATCTGGAGAATATTCGTGCACGAATGAGGCACTTTTATCTGTTCCTGACGCAGACTTGCCTACGCCGGAAACGGTGGAAGAAGTAGTGTCAGAGGAGTGAAGGTCGGGGCCGCAGCTGTGTCCCCCCTTCCCTACCACGATCGCTCGTACTTAATCCCCGAGAAACAAAGGTTGTAAGCACAAGCCTCATCCCAGGAATCTGTCCCCCTAACGACCACCTCTGAATAACGGAAGGGTAGATGGCTTCTCATTTGAGGCGTGCCGCTTCCTCCAGGACGCGCCTCCCCATCTTCCCCAGTCGTGCGGTCTGTTTTACAAGATTTGATGTCACCTCGCAACTCAACCGACCCCGTTCTCATCTTCGGTCCTTCCTCTGCCATCGACGCCGTGCAGTGTTACAGCTAGTGTTTGTACGGGTTAGTATCTGCCTTCCTGCGTACGGTGGATGTTCCGTGTGGTGACATAGTGCGGAGGGAGGAGTGGGAAGGGAACGAAGCAAGAGGCGGATTCTTGGTGGTGATGGCGGGGACGTGAGGAGAACGCGTTTTTTTGTCGCTTCTGAGACCTGTTGGGTCGGGACATTCTCCTTCCAGCGTTGCCATAGTGCAGTGAGTGGTTGGGTCTCCCTTCTCTCTCTCTCTCTCTCTCTCTCTCTCTCTCTCTCTCTCTCTCTCTCTCTCTCTGGTAACACTGTCTCTCTCTCTCTCTTGTTCGTTATGTCAGTTATGGTGAGCCAGTGTTGATTTGTCCGTACGGGTACGTCAGCGTTAGCCAGCTAGTCTTGGAAGCGTCATTCCTAGTGTGTCAGCCCCGGTTAATTAGTCTCGATGAGATGGTGCGGGTGTGTAAGCATAGGGCGGGTAATCTTGGTTAGTCACTCTTACTGTGTTAGCCGTGGGATGTTAGTCTTGGTAAATGAGCCTTGATGCGTTAGTCTAGGTAAGTCAGTCTTGATGTGTTTTGTCTTGGTAAGTCGGCCTTCGTGTGTTATGTTGAATCTATGACCAACTTCAGTGAGTCATTCCTGGGATACGTGCCTTGTCATATCCCCGATGGTGTGCCAAGTCTTCGAGAGTGTGTCTAGGTTTGTCTTCCCTGATGTGTCAAGTCTTGGGTTTTTAAGTCTTGCAGTTATCAGTCTTGGGTTATCGGCCCGTTACATTTCAGTCGTCCGCTACTCTTATGCCATAAAAGTACTTTACGTCTATATTCTTCCTGACTTTCTTGTTATGGCTTCTGGTTGCCTATCTTTGCATTTTTCTAGGAACCCAGTACCTCATCTTTCTCCCGGTGTGGGTATGTTGAGGGCTACCCCACCCTCTGTTAATAGCCTGACTTTACTCATCTTACGAGTGTGAACACGCTCTAAAGATATAGTATTTAGATCTTCACATATGTCCTCCTCTACAGCTATAACTTTCCCGAGACCCCAAATATGATATTCTGTTCCTTGACTGTTAGTTTCGTGTGTTTGTCTGCAGGGTATCGGGCTTGGTGTGTCGGTTTCGGAGTGTCGGAAAAGGTGTGTTGGTCGGGCTTTGTCAGTCAAACAGTACCTATAACAGCACGGTAGGGCTATGGCGACAAGTGTGTAGCCTCTCTTTTTATGCACTTGAAATTGTTGAGGTAAACATTAAGGATGATTAACTTCTTTTCTTTGAGGGTTTAAGTGATACATTGATACAAATACGTGGCGTATTTCAGAACGCCCTCGGCCTCTGATATGGTTGTTGGAGAGTACATTATGGAATCAAACAATAAGCGAAATTCAGTAGAAAAGGTTTATTTGAGTTTTCCCAGTGTGAGAATATTATCCTTTTGGCAAAGCCTGGATGGAAACGAGGGAAACGCAGTTCATCCCTACAGTAACATAAGCATTTTGTCGTATTTAAAGTTATGAATATAGAATATAAGTGGGCAGAATAGACGTACTGTAATTTAATAAAGAAGTTTCATAGATATTGAACGAATAAAAGTGTTGCTGTGACACCCTTTATAGGGAACGACATACATAGAAAGGAAGGCAGTTGTCAAGGCTCCGTGAGTCATGAGAAACGGGAAGGTTGAATTGAAGGAACATATAAAAATTTATAAGTCATTACCAGCAAGCCATGTGTGTGATGATTATCGAAACCTTTCACGACGAGAGACTACGAACCGATGCTGAAAAATGTTCAGTGTACACAAAAAGAAAAACATTATTCAGATGTTCTCTCGCTTGGTTACCGACCAAACAAGTGGAAATACGAATAAGTTAGAATGAAAACTGAAAGGCTTTAAGAATTGTGGGACTGGAACACCTGAACTGTCTGGAGAGATAAATAGAATTGCAAATGCAGAGCCTCCGAGGAAAGAGAAAGACAAAAAGGATAATCCACACACACGACTGCCGATGGGCCAATAGATATATGGGATGAAACTCTGATTAGATGAACTAGTTCACTTGGAAGTGTATGGAATAGATAAAACAAAATTATGTATGTCTGCAGTGAGGAAAAATGGAGACTCAAAGGAGAAAAGAGATTTACCTTGAGGAAACACGAACACCTTCATGCAAGAATTAGACAGCTGGACGAAGATGATTCCAGGACACACCTCTAAAAGTATAGCACAGTAGCTGTGTTGCCTCACGGGACAGCAGAACTGTGAATCGAGCAAGACAGCTCCTCGGTTAAGAAGCCCGTCTTGTGGGTGCTCTCACGGCCGTTACTTTGGCTTCTTCAGGTCTGGGGGCGTTGGCTGCTTGCGTGCACCCTCCTCACGCAGCGCCAGACAGGCAGTCACTGCGGACTACAGATATATCGTGTGAGAGTTGGCAGTTTGAGGACTGACTCTTCTCGATGTCTGCTGCTCTCCTCCCACAGTTAGACCCGACTGTGAAACACTCTTTTTACCTCCTCGTGTATTTCTGATCCCCATGATCTTTCTTCCCTCAAAACGGAAGTGCGTTATCGCCCGAAGAAATTTCTTCATCGGGCCCGATCCGTCCATGATCGGTGCTAGCAGTACGCTGGCATGCTTACTGCTTGGAACAGCTAGAATGTATTCAAGATCATACGTATATCGCAGAGAGGATGACCGCGTCATTAGAACAGCAAATGTCACCCCTGCGTATGGATACATATTTGATATTTAGCGGTGGATTTGAATGCGTGCAGGTCGAGCTGGGGGGGGTCCATTCATTATTACTGGCGAATATTGATGTCCGCTCGGATGTGATTTGGTTAAGTGGGGCTCTGTGTGTGATGTGGAAAGTTCCTCCGTGATTACTGCTATTACTCGACTGTGCTGCCGATTTATGTGTGTACGTTTCAGTGGCTGTGTCCTTCTCTTGGTTGTCCTTTCGTTCACGCGTTTCTGTATACATGTCTTGTGTCTGTGACCGTTTGAATACCTGTTTATATTGTTAAGTTTTGTGTGTACCTGTGTGATACATCCCTCTGAATTTCTTTTTATTCTGCACATTCGCCGCTTGACTGTACTTGGTCCACTCATCCACGAGTAACACGTCCTCACGTACATTTTGGTTTTTGCTTGTCATTATAACACCCTCTGAGTCTCTCTGTAACTGCATTCCTGCAAGATGATGGTCATAACTTGGATTTATACCACTGTGGCCCATCATTCCAACTCTGCGTTTGGTTGCATTGATTTCTTTCAAGCAAATATCTTAAACAGGGATGGACCTCTTGCCTTTTAGTAAGCTGTTACAGACAGGAGTCCTCCAGAGTTCTGTCAGATTTAGCATCGTCTGCAAACTGAGTCAGGGATGGTACGAGTCTTTCTGGCAAGTCAGTAGTATAGATGAATCACACCAGAAACCTGAAAGTCTTAAGCCCAGTGTAAAATCCCGTGGTCAGTCCTCTTCCCTCATCTTGTGTGTGTGCGTGTGTGGGTGGATGGTACCCACGTTTCCATCGTGTTAATAAATGAATAATTAAAGAACGGTTTATTGGATTTAGGCTGCCACTCGGTTGAAAATACACAGTTGAGGTTTTACAAATATCAGAACTGGGAGGTCATAATGGCTAACTGGTTAACTAATCATGAAAGAGCTTAAAGTCAAGGTGGAGCTGGATGTTTTCACTCTTTGCTTAAGTGCGCGAGTGAGGTACATCTGCATAGTGAGGGTGGTAGAATACAGGACGGTTTACAGAGTGAATACATTAATACATTATGCACTTATTGATAATGAGTCGAACATTAAATGATGATTAGACACAGGAATTGTGTGTGTGTGTGTGTGCGTGTGCGTCTGTATGTTTATACGTGTGTGTTTGTGTGTTTTTATATGTCTGCAGATTCGATACGTGTTTGCTAGCGCGCTTGCGTCCGTTCGTGAGCTTTTGTCTCTTGTGCGTGAACATACGAATGGGTCCGAAAGGATGTTTGAGCACAATTATGTACTGCAGGAATACGCTCGGCCAAAATTGATAGTTCCATAACATCAAAATATTTAAAATGTTTTATAGGTGGATAGTGCACAAATATATGTAGTGTACAGTATGTATTCCCTTCCGGTGAAAGTGATGGGTATTGTTTTCCTTCCCACAGGTGAGTCGTGGAGGCTGGTTGGAGCGTTAGCGTCGGGGCATGAGAATCTACGCCACAGGTAAGAATACCCAAGAATATTACTGCCCACCCTGAGCACGACGGCGTGACCCTTTCTCTTAAGGGTGGGCATTAAGGCCAAGGCCATCATCATCATCCCGATGGTCGTGTTACGTCGTCCCTGATTAAGGGCTATACCATCGAAGTCAAGGGCTTGGGTAGGTTTGTGGGAGGTGCGTTCGGGAACGCTCACGGCAGCTGGAACGTACTAAGTGGATGTCCGCCCCTCGCCTGCGGTAGGGACACTGCTGGCTGGTGCCTTAATCTCTCACGGTCTGGTAAGCAGAGGAGAATGAGAACAAGAGGGGAAAGTATTTCTTCAGTGATGTTAACTTATCCACTGTCCTTGACTCAGACCTCGTGAGACAAACGGGTTGATGTGTTTGATTGAGAAACGGTAGCCAGGAATAGATGATGAGACGATGGTGTCAGGAGGTCATATGATACTCGACACCAGACGGGCGGATTCCTTTGGGTTGAGAAGTAGTTCCTCGATATTACCGTACTCCTTTACGCCCACTGCCAATGACACATCCTCACTCGCGGCGTAACCTCGTGCAAGGCGTGCTCCGGTAACGCCTGTTCTGTTGATAATCACTGTTATTACGGGTAGACGTAATAGGAATCATTTTCCGTGATCAATACGCAGGTGAGAGGTGTGTGGTGGTGGAGCGAAGTGGTGATAACCGGTGAGGGGTGGCACGTGCGGGTCAGGGAGTAACGACTGGCCAGTTGGTGGGCGCGGGACATGATGACTGGCTCGGCTCTGCGCCTCGCTAATATCCTTGACCCGTATTATATGCCACTCGTGGTGATCACTGTTGTAAGGTATCGATTATCGTGATTCCAGGGACGAGTGGCGACGAAATGGTGGGTAGGTAGGTACGTAGGTGCCGTACTGTGTCCATGATTATCCGAGCCTGTGAGCTGTGTAGGTAATTATCTTAAGGTGTAAGTGTGTGGATCACTGTCGTGCCAGTGCGGTGGGTGGGTGATTGCCTTACCTGTGCACTGCGTGCGTGATTATCTTACTTGTGCACAATACCCGTGTACCCGCCTCTGTATACATGTAGGCGTGTATATATGTAGCTACCAGCCGCCCACATCACCAATCATCCGCCTCATTACGGCACGATCGTGTTTCCAGCTTGTAGTGGAGCAGTATTCTGACCGAGGCTCCGTAACGCCCGTGTTGTTACGGCAACTTACATTTTCCTATGAACAATACGTCTCCCGGAGTTGGACGTCATCAGAGTCAGACGATTCCACCGTCGGTCAGGATGTGACCACAGGGGAGGGTAGACAGCCTCCTCCTCCTCCTCTGTGGTTACACTGGCTGCTGTCGCCGCCGTCTCCTCTGATTTAGCTCCCCGTCCTCCCAGCTCTCGTCATATTGCTCCTCCCTCCCTCCCTCTTCCTCCCCAGGGCTTACATCTCTCCCTGTTTTATTAACTCCCCACATCATTATTTCCTCTCCCGTCTCTCCCCATTTTTCTTCTTTTTTACCTTAAAACTCCATTTTCATGTTTAATATGTCTCCCCCCCCCTCTATGGCTGTTTACGAACTTCTGTTAAACCAGATTGTTATCAGAAGTGTTCTGCGTACCCAGCCGGTTCCTACCTTCCCTCAACCGACCAGTCGGTGACCTTGTCCTAGAGAGATGGGCAGATGATGACTGTGTTGGCCAGGTAGGCCGGCAGAGGACAGGGTTGGTGTGCGCCCTTAAGGCCTGATGTTTGGCTGTCAGCAATCGCAGATGGTGTCTTCCCTATGCACACCCCACATCCCTTCCCAAGCCTTCAACTTGATCCTCCCACGATTGGCACACACACACACACACACACACATGGTGTAGGGGTTAGCCTCGCTGACCGTAGTTCACGCATGAGCTCACCCGGTGTTTGAATCCTGGGCTCAGCAGTCGGCTCACAGCCAATCCCAGCTCTTCATCCTCCCCCCCCCGTGACAGGTCGATAAATCCAGGCTGTCATACTCCGAGGGTCGTACTGAAGGGGTTAACGACCCTTCCCCATGAAACTCGGACTATACGACGGGTTGTAGTGGGTCGTACAGGGAGACGGGCCCGTCTCGTGGCCATGGTGGTGAGGGTGGTGGAGGCAGTGGTGAGGGTAGTGGTGTTGGTGGCAGTAATGTCTGTGATTATTTTGACTGACTTGGTAACCACTGCTGATTCTGTTGTGGTAGTGTTGTGGTGCATACGGTTGTGGTGTAGGTGTCGCGTGTCACCGGTGGTTGTGGTTATGGTAGAGGTTGTGGTGGTAATGGTGCCGTTGACCACGCCATTGGTGACCACTGGTGACGTATTCCCGGCGTAGTTATTGATGCTCATGCCGGTGATATTGTCCCAGATGATGTCGATGATCAATACGGTATGTTGTTGGTGAATAGCCATAATGATGAGGGCGTGACGATGGTGACAGTGATAGTGCTTTACTGCGATGGTGACGTTGGCGGTGGCTTTATTGGTAGAATGGGCAGATTATATTTGCTCTATTGGTAGGTTGGACTGCTCATGTATGCTTTTTTGGTAGGTTGTATAGTTTATGTCATTATTTTATCCTTAATTTATTCGTTATCATTTGTACGAGCAACCTGCTTGTGGACACCCGTCAGGACCCCCAGAAGGGGTTTGACGCACGAACTCAGGTCTTTGCTCTTAAAGTACGCGGAGTCCTAGCAGTTAGCCGTTTTCTTTATCTTTAGAGACAAACAAAAAATAGTTATAATTGATAACATTTACCAAACTTTTTCCTCTTTTTTTGGGGGGGCGGGACGTTTTTCTGTTTTCATCACTTTGTTTCGTGGACGGCGGGAGGATCATAAAGTGTAAACTGATAAAGAAACTAAAGCGTTGAAACACGAAGAGTTTATCCTCCTGTCCCCCGCACGTCTTGTTGTACTACGACCCCTCCAGCAGCGCCCGGGTACACACATAAAGCCGTAGGAAGGGTGGGCGCATCGACATTAAAAATACGTAACCCCCCCAAAAGAAATATTTCATCACCCACTTGGCCGTGGAGAGAGAGAGGCCCCGGCGTTGTGGCCGCCACGGGAACGTTGTATCCTCATTAGCGTTTCGCCGTGACCTCGTTTGTGCGCACCGTCGCCGTCAGCCGCGTCGATGACTGCGTCTCTCTCACGTCCGCCGATCTTACGAGACTTTAGCGCGTCGCGCATGACGTGATCCCCGCAACGCTCTAGGGGGGGGGGACGACGTTAAGTGCATGGCTCTTGGCTCAGGGGCCAGGCCAGGGCTGTCTAGCCTAGCCTAGCCTAGCCCTGGCCTGGCCCCGGCCCTTGGCGCGAGGACTGTTACTAAAGCTGGTAATTAAAAACTGCTCATCGGGAGGCTATGATTAATTATGTAAAAACTCGACAACAAGGAAGAGTAATTTTCACCCCGCGGGCCCGCACATTCGCCCGAAATGAAACACACGAGGAAGGAAAAAAAAATTATGAGGGAAAATTGCCTGGAAGAGCGTAAAATAGCCAAGGAGATTTTTTAATGGACTTTAGACGGATTGAGTTGTGGCGTTTTGATAAGACGGATGTTTTTTTTTTCTTTTTTTGTGGGGGGTTTGGGCTGATAATGATGGGTTTGTGTTGCTGGTGTTGGTGATGGTTTTGTTGGTGGTGGTGTTGGTGGTGGTTGATTGTGTGTTGGGGACGGTTTGTCTTTGGGCAGAGTTATAGCGAAGATGGTGTTTGTAGTCGTTATTTAAACTGGCGAAAATGGATGATTGTAAGGACGGTTTATGGGGGTGACTGGTCTATGTGGTTTTCATGCGTGTTGGTGAGGATGCTTTGTGTTGGTGGTGGGTGATATGTGGTATCGGTTACAGTGGCCTACATATCCAGTTCCTGTGGATACCTTCACATGTTACTGGACGGAAACGTGTTGACCATGTTGATAACCTTGCTAAACATGTTTGCCCCGAGGTCTGAGTAAAGGCATAGTCCGTCCCGATCACACCGCATTTGTCCGCAGGGAAGGAAATGTACTCAGTGCTGCCCAGTTCTTGTTGACATTTTTCTCGCTGTGTACACTATAATGTAATTCAGTCATAGAGTCCCCAGTCCCTGGACTTTCTGCGCCACAGGGTAGGTAGGGGTACACAGCAAATAAGCCCTCTCTTAGGGAAAAAATCAGCATCAGTTACATACGGAGTGTACCGTTTGTATGAATTTTCCCAAATGTAACCACCGGTATTACATAATATTCTGTAGATTATGAAATATACTGAACCTCCCTTTGAATCTCTTTACCCTGTACATTTCCCTTCATAATGCAACCGTTTTATGTTTGATGATGAGAAGAGGGGGACCTCATCGGCCTGTGAGCCCGCTTCGGCCCCGCCCATCGTCCCTCTGTGTCAGCTGTGTGCCCGTCACCCGTACCGTCAAGGGGCGTGATGGGCGTGATTCGTTTTGCATAGGTACTGCAGTTTCAAAGGCATTATCGCTTTGTATCCTGTGAGTTGCACGTTGTGTATCTGCTGCGTCCCGAGCCTCCCTTCTTTGACGGGAGGAGCGAGAGGACCTCCTCTACCCCCAAGGGCCCAGCCGTCAGACGCCATGGGTACATGCTTGTGTGCATCGATCATTTTGAATTTGCAGAGTTTCCGTCCGTAACCATCCGTGGCGCACTGTATTCTGTATGCCATCCACTTCCACGTCCTCTCAACACACAAGTGTGCCATTAATGGGGTTACTCCCTTCCTGATGGGACAGGGACCTCTTGGTCCCCAGACCTACAGTACTTGGGAGTCCACCTGTAACCCTCCTCCTGTGTCGATGTGTTGTACCCTCAGTACGTTCCTTGTCTCCCACTTACCAGGAGTCATCTACCCTTCGCCCATACTATCACTGAAATGCTTTTGTCTCTCTGTGATTGGGCAAATATAGATTTTAGAATTAGAAAAAGATATAAAAAAAGTGGTGGTGGTTTGTTCGTAGGGGTGATGATATGGTGTTCATGGTTCATATCAGTGGTGCTGTGGTGTGTGATGATATAGTGGTTTATATTAGTGGTTGTGATATGATTTATGTTCGTGGTGGTGGTGTTTGACGGTGATGGTTTATGTTCTTGGTGGCGATATGTAGGGGTGATGGTGTATGTTTGTAGTGATGATATATATGTAAGGTGTCGATTTTTTCCTGGTTTTTGATGAATATTTATGATTTCCTCTTTACGACGATGATATTTACATTTGTGACTGTGATCTGTGAGATAAAACGCTTTTAAGTCAACGACCAGAGGATTCTGGATGCATAGCTGACCGGATCCTCGCGTTTCCTGCGTCATGACAGAGGCTGTTTGCAGGGTGGCTTGGGTTGGTTTCCAGAGAGACTTCGAGTAGGAAAATCATGAAACACGATATAGGAAATCGACGACTGTGGAATTCCCATGAAAATTATAGTTTGTCGGGAATGGGGGGGTCGTTCGTGGTCGTGTTTCTGGTGATTTGTGTTGATGATTATAAATTGTATTTGCGTGTGTGTGTGTGTGTGTGTGTAAAGGTATTGCTGGAGTTGATAAAGACGGGCATGTGGTGGTTGCTAATGTTTGGGACTGTGATTGGAAACGCTCGTGATTTGTGATTGGCTCCAGGTTATTTTTCAAAGCGATTGTCGTTGTTTGATGGCGTAGGGCATCAAAGGCATAATATTCAGTGGTGAGGAATTTTCGCTTATGTTGGTAGATTTTTTTTGTACAATGTTCTTATGGATAGTTGTACTTAAGTTTAAACTAAAGAACAAAGTGATCGAACGTTGTGCAATAAATCGTTCCATTATGGATCAGAGGGAGCGTTGTCTGTAATTAGTGTATCTGTTCTCGTGCGACGACTCAAAGAAAAAAAAAAAGATAAAAAAAAGTTTCATCTTCTGCGAAATAATTAATTATAAAAGAGATGGGGCAAAAACTGTTGAGGACGGGGGGTGGCGTCCCAGCCAGACGAGCCGTAATTACCTTTTTAATAACAGTAAGAAGCGACTGCCAGTAATTAACACAGGGTCAGGGGCTAAAAATGGCGCACGGGGGCTAAAAAAACGACGTCGGGCAAGTCTCTAAAAACGCCATAAAAACTCTGATATGCAAATAAAAGAAGCAGGCGGCCAGGCTTGTCGACGTGGATATTACCGCCCCAGGGACACTCCCCCCGCCCTCCGTCCCCCTGCTGCTGCTGCTGCTGGGGGAGGGATGCTACCACCCCCTGTCTGCTGCTGGGGGAGGGATGCTACCCCTCTGCCTGCTGTTTGGGGAGAGATGTTACCTTCACCTGCTGCTGGGGGAGGGTTGCTAACCCCTTCCCGCCTGCTGCTGGGGGAGAGATGTTACCTCCACCTACTGCTGGGGGAGAGATGCTACCCCAACCTGCTGCTGGGGGAGGGATGCTAACCCTCGCCTGTTGCTGGGGGAGGGAGTGGCCCCCCCACCCCCGGATGCTGTTGGGGGAGAGATGCTACCCTCCACCTGCTGTAGGGGGAGGGCTGTTAACCCATGCACACCTGCTACTGGGGGCAGGATGTTCCCCCACCTCCTGCTGGGGAAGAGATGTTATCCCCACCTTCTGCTGGAGGGATGCTCCCAGCACCTGATGCTGGGAAAGGGGTGCTACCCCCACCTGCTGCTGGGGAGGAATGTTCCCCACCTGCTGCTGAGGAGGGATTTTATCTCCACCTCAGATGTCACTAGGGGGAATGTTGCATCCACTTGCTGCTGGGGGAAGGGTGCTGTGCCTTACTACTACAGGGAAGGAATGTAGACTTACTTGCTGCTGGGAAGGGACCTTTCCCCACCTACTGGAGGGGAAGGGGTGCTCCTCCCCCAGCTGCCGGAATGGGATGTTGTTCCCGCTTACTGCTGGGATAGGATGCTGCCCCCACTTATTGCAGGGGAAGGGATGCTGACCCCCCTTTTCGGGGAGGGATCCTGCTCCAACTTATTGCTGGGGAGGACTCTTGCTCCCACTTACTGTTGAGGGAAGGATGCTGCCAACGGTTTCTGTTGGGGGGAGGGATTCTGTCTTGATTACTGGAGGGGAAGGAATGCTGTCCCCTAGATTACTGGTGGGGAAGGGATGCTGTCCCCCACCTACTGCTGCTGGGGAGGGATGCTACTCCCACTCACACATACCACTGAGGGGGGGTTGCCGCTACCACCTGCCGCTGGGGAGGAATGTTGTTTCACCTGCTACTGGGAAGAGATGCTGCTACCTCATACTGCTGGGGAAGAATACTGCCCACGCCTGCTGCTGGGAGGGGTGCTGCCCCATCAGCTGCTGGGGTACAGATATTGCCCCCCCCCCCCCACCTGCTGCTGGGGAGGGATGCCACCCTACTTGTTGGTAGGGAGGTATGCTACCTCACTTGCTACTGGGGAAGGGGATATACCCCCAACTGCTGCTGGGGAACAATTGATATGAAAGAGTCTTGGTGCTATGCAGGACCTTTTTAAAGGCTCCTGCAGCCCAAGGCTGCGTTGCTTCCAGCAAGTAGGTATGCAGTCTGCTAGAGATGGGGGGAGGGGTGCCTGGGAGGTGAGTCAGTTGTTTGCTGATGACACGGCACTGGTGGCAGACGCGAGTGAAAGAAACTGCAGCAGTTGTTATATGAGTTTGGGAGAGTGTGTGTGGAAGGAGGAGGTTGAAAGGAAATGCAGATAAAAACAAGGTTATTAGGTTCAGCAGTGAACAGAGACAGGGTATTTGGGATGTAAGTTTGAGTGGAGAGAACTTGGAGTAAGTGAAGTGTTTTAAATACAGTGGAGAGGACATGGCAGCGAATGCACCCATGGAAGCTGAAGTTGGCCATAGGGTGGATGAGGGGTCAAAAGTCCAGTGCGCATTGGAAAATGTGTACAAAGAGAGGTCACTGTCTTTGAGGGCAAAAATAGGCATATTAGATGGTATATTTGTCCCGTCGATGCTGTATAGATGCGAGGAGCGGGCGTTAGACAAAAATTTAAAGGATAAGATAAATGTGTTGGAAATGAAATGTTTAAGGACAGTATGTGGTGTGAGGGAGGGATGAGCGAATTAGAAATGATGGGTAAGAGAGATGTGTGGCAGTAGGAGGAGTATGTATGAGAGAGCTGAAGAGGGTGAGCTGAACTGGTTTGGACTTAGGGAAGGATGAATAGGAAAGGATGATCAGGAGGGCATATATGTCAGAGGTGGAAGAATCAAGGAAGAGAGGGAAACCAAAGAGGAGGAAGAATCTGCGAGTCCTGAACATGCAGGAGCATGCGAGGCGTACAAGGGATAATGCGAACTGACTCGATGTTGTTTACAGAGGATAATGTGCTGTCAGAAGTATTTTAAGAGGTAACGAGTGGTAGCAAGTGCAGTCTAATTAAGAGAGTGAAATAAGTTATGCTGAAATGTTCTGATGATATGAGGAGGATGAACGAAGAAAGAGTGACTCGGAGGATGTGTTTGTCATAAGCAGAGGGAGCAAGTAGATAGATAAGGAGATGGGAGGATGGACTAAGACTTTGTGTCGTGGTGGCGTGAACATTTAGGAAGGTGTGACGCGTGAATAAGATAGAACGAATTGGATTGAGGTGGTATACGGGGGCAACGTGCTAACATTGTGCTGAATCAAGCCATGGAAAGCTGTCAGGGGAAACCACGGATTGGTCTTAGCTGTGGATAGCGGGCTGCGGTATCGATGCGTTTTGTATGGCACCGAGACAGAGGATCTGAGGGGGGACGTTGCTTCGTCTCTTTCTAGCGCTTTGTTATTATTATTATTATTATTATTATTATTATTATTATTATTATTATTATTATTATTATTATTATTATAATTTTTATTATTATTATTATTATAATTATTATTATTATTATTATTGTCATCATCATTATTATCATTATCATTATTTTTATTATCATTATTATTATTATTATTATTAGTATCATTATTTTTATAAATTCTAGCTTGTGCATAATAGTGAAATATGAATATAATCTAACCACGTTGCTTGCGATAAGTTAATGCTGTAGTGTTTATTGTAGATAAAGTGATTAAGTACACAATGACTGCTAATCATGAAGGAAGATTTTGTGGAGAGAAGCAATTATTAAGGATAAAAGAGAAGTGCTGTATTCAGAGTGTAAACATGTGTACTCCCCCTTTGGCTATGGATGGACTCGCCCGCCTCCATCAGAGGGGTTCCCTATAGCCCGCCATGGAGGCGACGGTCAGTGTGTGCGCGCCAGCCCTCTATGGGTGTTACGTATTAGGCAGTTCCTTCCCCTCTCGTCCCTCTCTCTTCCCCTCTCTTGCCCCCTATTCTCTCCCCATTCTTACCTTACCCATGAGCTTCGAGACCGATAGAGACTCCGCGAGGTGTCTGCCTCCCCAACCAGCCATAGCTGCTCCCCTTGTGCTGAAAGTTAATCGTATTTATTCTCCCCACACTGTCCTGTCTGCTGCTGCTGCTGCAGCCTTCCCTCCTCCCGTCACCACAGCCCCCCCTCTCTCTCTCTCTCTCTCTCTCTCTCTCTCTCTCTCTCTCTCTCTCTCCCTTCCCTCTCTCACCCTGCCCTGCTTAGCCTTCCTCCACACTCCCGTTTAGCAGGGGAGAAGGGGAAATTACGGTTGTGTTTTACTAGTATTGACTTCAGATAGAGAGAGAGAAAGAGGGAGAGGGAGAGGAACGAAGACATTGAAACTTATACGGAGAGGGTTTGACTATATATATATATATATATATATATATATATATATATATATATATGATTATATCTATTTATTACACTTTATCGCTTTTTCCGG